>OZ017783.1:2590009-2612046 GCA_963969325.1 Lycopodina hypogea | reverse complement strand
GGTCTGCTTCTACTTTTTCTGGAAAAACAATTAGAGCAGCCACTGTCTTTGATTTTATCCTAACCACAACATGTTTGATAACCAAATATCAATAACCCCTATAATTGACTCAAATGAAACCATAAGGGTTTTTTTCCTCTTTATTTATATATATCTGGATTAAAATGGCATATGTTATTTTAATTGTTATGTGAGTTTACTTGATGTTAATTTTGACACAAAACTGTACTAATATGATATATTTTATCCAAGATATAAAATTTTGGAAATGGTCCCTGTTTGCACATTCATGCACATGATTGTCACAATAGAGGATTAAACCTTATGGCTTCATCATATCGTTAATTTTTTTAATTTTTTTATTATTATTTGCTTTATATTATCTATGTGTCAATTCTTATGTGGGCCTGTATGATTGGATGAAGTCATTCTGTCAAAGTTCATTTCCATCCCTTCATCTTAAGAAGAGGCAGAGATTTCATTATCGTCAGTTTAATTGTCACTTGCATCAGCTGCTGTCTCCTCTTTTTTTTTTTAATATATCTAGTTATTTGTTCCCCTTCAAACCAAACAAATTCCAAGCTATGGTCTGTACCCAGTTTCCATCAATGTCCATCATGACCAAATTCAACTGGTTGTGACAATCTTGTGCTCATCCATACATGAGCAACATAGGTGGTTTGTTTTAGTTCTGTAGCACAGTAGCTCTGCATGGAGAAATGTAACATGGGTCAGAGGACTTAATTTTAGCAAATGGCTTTTCAAGATAATGTGGCACATAAAGCTTGCTAAACATATAGAATCCTACTTCATTGACCTTCTAGGTTTTGGCTGCATTGTAAATTGCAAGGACAAACTCTTTAATCAAATTAATGACATCCTAATACTTGACTTTCCAAGTTTTCGAAAGGAAAGAACAAAGCCATTATTCTTTACCGTCAATTGGAATGGACACACTTTACCTGCCGCATGAATGCTGCAGTAAAATCACATCCAGTTAAAGCATGAATGCCTGGTAGAGAATGGTGTCAGTACCCAGTCTTCCTCCAAGTGCAGTTATGTTTATCACCCATCTATATTTTTTTGAGCTTAGACCCACATCTATCAATAATAATGCAATAATGTGGAGTAAAGGGAGAATAAAAAAGATCTGTGTCATAATAATGGATCACCAATGAAGTCATCAAGATTGTTGGGAAATATAGCTGGCATGGGAAATAATTCATGTGTCCACCTCTTCATGATCACATGACATCTTTTTAATTATTGAGTGGACTACCTGACCATTCTCATCCAGATATTTATGACACTGCTCTCCAATTTGCATTCATAATCATACTTAATTTCCTTCAACTGCAAACCTATGCTGCCATCTTTGTAAAAATAGCACTGTCATTCAATTTTTATGCAACTTCTTTTCTCGGTCATCATATTTACAAATCCAAATAAGAGCTCCTTACCTGTCTTCTTCCTCCTGGCTCTATCACAGAAGACACAAATGCAAGGTAGAAAACTGCTGCTACTTGTACATATCAAGCTTCTACCTTTTAGGAAGGTATGTTGGGAGCCTAATTCGTGCTCGTGGGTATCTTGGACCCAGATATGGCAGTGATGTTTATGCAGTGGCACCAACCCAGTTCACCGAGATTATCTCGTAGCTTTGTCCTAATGACCCAGTATTTTGCATATGGAGCTTGAGATCACAAAATTGAATAATCACACAAGCTCTTTATTCTCTGCAACAACATGTAGGATGCATTGTACTTTTAACATGTTTTTTCTTGAGAAGAATACTACCAGCAACTTTACCCTATCAGAGAATGGAGATGGGGTGTTGCCTAAATTCTGACCTGTAATTATGTGCTATTGCACACGTTTCCCAACTTAAAATTAAATTATTGTCTCCTAATTGTAATGATAATACATTTTGTATTTGTATGTCTTACTTAATATGAGTCATACAAGTACAGTTTTCAGGTCAATGAACACTTTTTAACCCCACCTTTCTTTTTTTTTTAATTACTATTTAAATTACCGAATAAATATGCCCACTTCAGGGAAACAACTAAAAGAAAGAGACTTAATTGTATCAAGTATAAGTGTTACCATGGTTGTTTTGTCTTCTGTATTATTGTGAGGATACTGTCACAGCCAGGACCTATTTTATCAGCTTACAGGAAAGAGCACATGCAGACTTTTCATTTGACATCTCATTCTCTGTATGCATGAGGGAATTTAAGTTTCCATTACAAATTGAAATATTATTTTACCTTTTTTTTTATTCACTTTTTTTTTATGCATTAAACCATTATCAGCTCCTCTGGTCAGGTCCACCACTGAGGAACTTTAGGATCAGGTGTTTTGGTCACCACAAGAGCTGTTGTTGTATTCAACTTGTAATGTGCTGGCCAAAAAGTGATACAATAAGAAACTATAGCATGTTTCATTAGTGGCTTTAGAATACAATTAGCTTCCCCAAGAATGTTAGCTATTTAAGTTTTATACATCACTTTTGTCCATCTCACTTTTGTCCATCTCACTTCTCACAGTATGTGTAATGGTATATCTGGGCCATCCTGCATTCTCTCACTTTGTTGAAGTGTAGAAGTTTTCAATCACTCTATACATACTAGAAGTTAAAAGAGTTGGTTTCTAATTTACTACAAACTAAAGTTCTATGATAATTAATATATCTCTAAATTGGTAATGTAAATTAGGATGCAATTTAATTTCATTGTGTACTAAACTATAAATGAATATTCAACTAAATGAAAATATTTTTGTCACAAACCATTTAATTTCCTGGTCTTATTACAGAATGCATCAGATAAGTAGAAATGCATAAACATGGACTTTCCTTATAGCTTTTTAATTTCTATTCATCTTTATATTAACTGTGTTCTTTTTTGTTGTTTTATTTTATGTCCTGCTTTTCTATTATTTATGTAAATAATAGGACAATTTTGGAACACGCCCTTGATATCAGCCCTTATGGTGAAACAATACCAACACTTGATGCTGTGAAACAATACCAACACTTGATGCTGCAGTTCTGTATATTATCAAAATCACTGTAGGAGGGACTCACCGTAACTATGTTGGTGTATATGGTGATGCTACATGGGAAGATGATGAAGAAGGTTGCCTCTACGTAGGAAACTCACAGCCGGGTCCAGATGGTCAAGGGTATTCTTTTAATGATGCTGCTATTGCAGGGAATTATGAGGACTACCAAATAAATGAGGCTTTTTCTGAAGTGACTTACACATTTGGCCTGTTCAGAGAAGAGCTATGCAACACTGGTTCTGGATCTGGGTCTGAAAATTTGTATTAATTTTTCTTTCCTTTTAATGTGTGTATTAGAGATGAACTAACATGTGATTTATGTGTAGTCTATGATTTAAACTTGAATTCATTTCAAAAATACGTAGATGATAGCAATTGCTTATTATATATGTATATACATACATACATGCATGCATACATACATACATACATACATACATACATACATACATACATACATACATACATACATACATACATACATACATACATACATACATACATACATACATACATACATACATACATACATACATACATACATACATACATACATACATACATACATACATACATACATACATACATACATACATACATACATACATACATACATACATACATACATACATACATACATACATACATACATACATACATACATACATACATAAATACATTTACTATTCTCTTTATCTTACTATACTTCACAATTTATTTGTCTGTATGTAAGAGTGAAATCTAACTCCTTCCAAACCGCTGGAGGGATCATCATGAAACATTCAGCGATTGATTAGGACACCTCGCTGTATGACCTTGAGAAGATAGACATCAAATCAGGTGGCAATGGGTGTGGTTTTGTTACTGAATGTGGTGTTATACCAATACTAAGGATGTTATGTAACAAACAACCTTACTCTTATTCACAATTTGATTTGTTTTCTGCATCTGTGTGGCACTTTTTTTTGTTTTTTTGTTAGTTAATTTTAATCTCTTACCAGTATTTTGGCTACAATGCTTAAATTTCTAATGGTTGTTGGGATCACTCAAGAATTTTATGGGTGGGGTTTGTAAATATAAAAATTTTTTAATAAACCTTAGGAAGGTCTGTTGGCTTTTTCCTTCAGAATAATTTTTGTGTTGGGGGGGGGGGGTGTCTTATTTTCAAGCATGAATAACCAAACACCAAGTTGCATTATGAGTACAGTAGACTTCTTTTGAGAGAGACCCCTCCATTGGAAGAGCACCTTGAGAAATCACTTTTTTTTCATACAAGATGTTCTAGTTGCTGTATATCCATACACACACACATAAATACTTACATACATACATACATACATACATACATACATACATACATACATACATACATACATACATACATACATACATACATACATACATACATACATACATACATACATACATACATACATACATACATACATACATACATACATACATACATACATACATACATACATACATACATACATACATACATACATACATACATACATACATACACACAACTACACACACACACACACACACACACACACACACACACACACACACACATACACACACACACACACACACACACACACATACACACACACACTCACACACACACAGAAGAAGGAAATTACAGGACATCCTAGCCATACCTGGTTGCACAGCGTAATTTTCTTAAAGTTGTTGATCATCCATTTTTCTCTGTGGTAGCTGTATGAATCTGTCCCTGGCTTCTCCTGTCTCCTGTTAAGATACAGAAAATGTTAACTCTAACTAAACCAATTTTTAAGTAAGCCGAAACATTCTAATTTGCCAATTGTATAGTTCATATCATCACCAACATCGGTAATGACCACACAAAAAATGTTTTAATTTTTCATTAAATCTATATGTACATGAATTATTCAATTTCGTACCTGATCTCCCAATGGATGTAAATAATTCTTAATAATATAGACAGAAATATATTCTATGGTCAGTATAAGATATCCCTCACACAAATAGAGTAGAGATTACTCAGGAACCACCTGAGGGAATGTCTTTCTAACTGCTGTGGTCAAGAACGTGCTTGTGATGGACATGTGGAGTTAAAGTCTTCAAGTAGAGTGATTTTCTCAGTCACCATATCGTGTGAAAAATCTCATTTAATTTGTTGTATATATATATGTGTGTGTGTGTGTGTGTGTGTGTGTGTGTGTGTGTGTGTGTGTGTGTGTGTGTGTGTGTGTGTGTGTGTGTGTGTGTGTGTGTGTGTGTGTGTGTGTGTGTGTGTGTGTGTGTGTGTGTGTGTGTGTGTGTGTGTGTGTGTGTGTGTGTGTGTGTGTGTGTGTGTGTGTGTGTGTGTGTGTGTGTGTGTGTGTGTGTGTGTGTGTGTGTGTGTGCATGTGTGTGTGCGCTTGCTTGCTTGCATGCACGCACACACCACACACCACACACCACGCATGCACCACACACACACCACGCATGCACCACACACACACACACACACACACACACACACATTTGTATACATACACAGGTAGATAGATAGATGGATAGATAGATAGATAGATAGATAGATAGATAGATGGATGGATAGATAGATAGATAGATAGATAGATCCCCTCTCCCCCCCCCCCCCCCAATAGAAAACCTAGGGAATATTGGGATCTGGAGGGCTCACAATCATGCTCAAATTCTTTCCCACCACCTGTGCAAATATGGAACCAACTGCAACAGGTTGATTTATTCTAGTTTAACAAATTTAGTTGGTGCCATGAAAGAGGTGATCAGTCAAACTACTTAACAAGAAGGGTGGAACACACATCATGACCAGCCTGCAGGAAGAGGTGTGGTCAGTTATGACACTGTTGTATGTGAAAGTGAAGTTAATTACGGGTGTCCTGATGCAACCCCTGCTTTCCCCACTACTCAGCCAGAGTGATTAGTTGGATTAGTGGCCAGAGAAAGTCAGGGCGCTGCAACTTTCAGTGCAGTCTCTCGGTGGTACTGATCTGCTTTTGTGGGACCTAGTTAAGAGTACTTAAAACTTTTAAGTAAATATCCTTGATTAAATCAATGAATCATGGAACTGAAAGCTTGAGATCCTCTGCTATTGTCTTTTCACAAACAAATTTATAAACATGTATACACCTTTATATATCAATGAGGCTACAAAATCACATGTCCACATTTTGTGGCAATTATGTAGATATCTTCAGTTTTTTCTTCTTTTTGACTTCATCAAGAACTGGCTATATAATTTTTTTTTTAATCAATATAATTTACTTTTGTATTTAGGTTTGTATTAAGTGTGTATCTTCAGAAGTATAGAATATGCTGTTCTACAGTCTCATCATCTTACTTTTTGCTTCTGCTCATGGTAAGAAATAAACTGATTTAGTTTATACATGTGTATGAAGTCTTGTCATTACATTATCCTTGCATGACAGATTTTAAGTTTATATTGAATGGATAATACAAAATCTGTGAACCCCATAAAATTCCTCTCCCAAAAACCGAATCCTCCACCAATTCTACAAGTGTACATAATGAATATTATATAGATATTTAAGTTGTTGTTTTTTTCTGGTTCAAATTGTATGTTTTTGTGTCTTTGAAATATCTGTAACTACCTAAAACATATATATGGAAGGCTAGCACACTCACTGGTTGAAGTCTCCTTTGATTCCAGAATAACAAGCATATCAGAAAAATTAACCTTATTATGTTGCAAAGATGGGAAATGAATAATTGCCACAACTTTAGATTTAATTCGGTTTCAAAATGTGTTTTTGGGGGATGTGGGGGGGGGGGGGGGGGGGGGGGGGGAATATTATATTGCAGTGGTCACATCACTAGATTCAACATTCTACATATCATCTTAAAGCTCTTTTTTTTTTTTAATCTGTGCTATGAGCAGAATTTTTTTTAGTGAATGTTTGATCCATACTTTTACCACTTTTTTATGATTCTGCCTAATATCCCAGAATGTAATAATGAATTAAAACTTTATGCTCATAACATACCTCAAGTGGCATTGCAACCACACTAGTGTTTGTGGCACTGTTTTTATATGATTTTTCAGAGGCTGGGAAGAAAGGGATTTTTTTTTTAACGAAATTGTAGGTACAAATAAAAATAAAGCATATCATTATAAAGCAGAAAGAACAAGCTACAAGCTACAGTTTGGTACAAAATTACGAAATTTGATGAAAAATAACAAAGTTATGAGCTCATAAATGAGCACAAAGAATTTTGCTATCCTCCTACCCTCCCTTGATAGAATAATATCAGTTAACATATAGTGATGGATTAATTAATCTATAGTTGCTATGGAGATTACACTTAGTTAAAGGTTTTATTTAAAAGATGTTATGACACTCATAAATGCTATAGCCTATATGAATACAACTGCATACTTGGAACAACATATATTCATTTGCAGCAAATACTTGGAGAAGTAAATGTACACTCTATATGGAATGAATAATTTGGCCATATTCAATATTGACAGACTTAACCCAAATTAAATAAATCATGTATAATCTTACCTCTACCCATAAATAGGAGTTATGCATCAATCCCTAGCTGTAATGCATCAATCCCTTTCTGTATACATATTATATCTCTGGTATCTTGAACTGAATGATTAGCACTTTTATTGTGTATTTGGTTAACCTTGTCAAACTGTCATCATTAATTATTCATCCATGTTGTGGACTATTTTAATTGCATATTGTTAAACTAAGTAAAGTTTTTTGTTCTATTCCAATGGTTGAAGTTGATCCTTTGTGTGTGAGATCTTGCATAACATTTTGTTGATATAGCATTTTAGCGAGGAGCATGGCTACAGCCCACGGAGCCTTGCAGACTTTTGATCTTAAAAAGGAAGATAAGACTCCCTATTCGGAGGGAATGAAATTCCACTTTATTTCCAATGGAGTGGATGACCCTAACAAGAAGTGAGCAATTTGGCATGTAGCGATGTTTTAAAATTCACAAGCTTCTGTGGAGCTTAGTGATTGGTAGCCTTGAAGGCAAGAGCTACTAGGACCTGACAGGAGGTTTTATAAATTATTTTGATCCCAAGCTGTCTATTATCATGCAGCACTTTCAGTTCAACTGTCGAGTATGGAAGCCTGAGGAAAACATAGCACTGCATGTAGCCAACTTGCGGTAAGTCACAGAAAAATGTGGAAATGTGGCTACGGAGCCTCGCTCTCAGATATGTTGAGTGACTGATTGGTGAGTGCAGTGAATCATGAAGCTACACAATATAGGTAGCTCACCTAGACAAATCTCACATATGACACAACTCTAGACATAGCTATTACCATAGAGGTAGTAGAACAAAATTTAAAAATTCTAAGGAAGACCAGTGCCTCAACTTTCTCGCAGTTAGCCACTGGAGTGTACTTTACTGAGGAAAGAAAGACTGCACCAAAGAAGCTCACTTGCTACTGGTGTGGAGGAGATCACAAGGCAGATCACTGCAAGTTTAAAGAAGAAACTTTAAAAAGAGAGGGCACGTTATTTCTGTGTGTAGAACTAAGCAGGGTGGAGCAAGGTACAATATAGTCAAGTCTACAAAAACAATCTTGAACACTTTTGTAGACACTGGTGAAGAAAAAGTGAAAGCAGATAAATACTGCACTTACTCCTTATTCATATTACAAGACAAGGTCCACTTTCGCATTCAAGTGCAAATTCTAATTGATGACTACCTGTTGAAATGCAGTATGACACTGGAGCTGCATTTTTATTGACAAACCAAGGAACTTCCGAAGGATTAAAGAAAGATCAAGGAAGACCCTTCAGACGGCAGCTATGAACCTAATGATCTACAATGTAAAAGAGACAGGCATCTTGGATCTTTTCAGGCTGATATCAAGCATAGTTAGACCAATGAAATGTTGTTGTTATGTGTGGTAAAAGGGGAAGGTCCAAATGTGATGGGACGAGATAGTCTGGGGAAGTTCACACTCTTGTGGTTGATGAAGTCAATAGCAAGCTGAATGACTTATCATATAAGCATGAAGCTGTGTTGGCTAAGAAACTGGGTAAGTGGAATGATTCAAAGGTGAAACTGCATGTTCACCCTGGGATTAAACCTAAGTTAATTTTAAGGCTAGACTATCAACAGTTCATTAAAGCCTCTTGTAGAAAAGGAACTGAAGAAGCTAGTGAATGATGGGAGTATAGCATCAGTCAAGTTCTCAAGTTGGGCAGCCCCTATCAGTGCTGCCAACCCAGATAATCTTCTTTCAATACTTGAAAAATTTTTTGGATCATTTTCAGTATAAACCATAACTAGAACACAAAAGGGTTACTAAATCAAACATTTAAATATTGACATGTGATTGTTATTTAAGATATCTTTGAATGTTTGTAACTCATGCTTTCTCTTGTGCACATTTTAGCCTTATCAAGATGAGATGGCTCAAAATTGGAATGTTTGAAGCAATTAAAAACAAAATTGAAATGTACACCAATTATAGAAGAAACTGTATCTGCTTTGAAGAAATATGTTGTAGACTTTCAATACCAAAGTGAACATGTGATTTGATCAAAACAATATTTAAATACCACTTTTGGTATTTTTTAGCTTTATACACATAGTGGAAAAGGTGTGGCTAGATGGGAACCACTCCATCTTATTCTCAGAGAAAAGTTGTGTCTGCATGCCAAGTTTTTGGTCTGTGGCTCCATTCATATTTTCTGGTAAAAATACCGTTTTTGTCTTTTTTAATATAGAAAGGGGTGTGGCCTTATAGACCTGCACATGAAGTACCCCTGGTAACACTTATTCTAAATATATATAGTTCATGGGTCTAACTTCAATTGTTCGAATGTGAATCGTGGGTACAAAGACTAACAGATAGACAGACAGACAGACTATTCACACTTTATAATATATATAGATATGTATGAAAAAGTATATATTTTAATCCCATTCATTAATGTGGTGCATTGCCATCGATTTAATATAATCATTCTATATGTGCCTGTATTGTATCTGTAGTTGTGAAGACTCAAGACAGAGGAATGTTTTGTATAAATTCAACACGATGTATAGGCATGTTTCAACTTACAACTCTGGAGAATTGCTGCAATAATCGAAATAGAATAGCTTTCGTCATATCTGGAATAGAAGACTGTCCTGGAAGAATCAAGACAGTTGGAATCTGTGTTATTCATAGTCAATTTTATGGTGCAGTTTTTTCCTGTGCTGGTATGGTGTGTGACTTCTGACCAGAACTTTATAAGAGGTGGTCCAAATATAATATATAATTGGAAAACTCTTGTAATAAGTTGTGCTTTATTGCTATAACTATAAGAGATAAGAAAAAGAGAGTTTTGAAGGATTCTATTATGTCCTGAATGATTTTTTGTTAGGATTAGGTCTGTGGCTGATCTAATAGATATAACGTTCCCTTATAAAACATCCTGAAGAAACTTTCTTAATGTTTATGTGAAATGAAATGATCATTATTTAAGCATATTATGCTAATATGTAGATTGCTGTTCAAAGTATTTTATGAAATTTATTTTATAATATTAATTTTCATTCCCACCAGATGCTTTAGTTCAAGTGAATGACACTGCCCTTAGAGATGTTCTCTTCACTATCCCTATTCTCATCTCAGGGGACCAACTAAGTGCCATTAAATTGACTAGGCTCTCTCTCTGCTATCAAGTCAAAGGTGAAACTGTTACAGTGGTACAACCTGATCACAGATGAGTGTGTATCTGTCAACTGCCATTATATGTATGCCAGTGGAAGAGTGAATGGAATGGACAGTATTGGATTGAGAGCTGTGGACAATGCTGGCCAATGTGTGAACATTGGTGTGGATGTGAATGAATGTGCTGCTACTATGAATGGTGCACCCCTTCCCATCATGGGGAGATACTCATCACAAGGAGTGAATGTTAAGAGATACAGGAACCGTGTCCGTATTTCTGTCCCAAATTGTGCCGAAATCACCCTTGTCATGTAGGTGATATGTGAACAACATACTCCTGAACTAATTCCTATGGATGTGATCAAGTTTGTGGTCATGAGAGATCTCAACGATGGCAATCAGCAAGCTCATGGTCTTATAGGTAATTACTGTTATTCTTATCCTATAATTAAAAAAAAAAAAAAAAAATCAACAGATTTTTTCATATTCTTAATATATTTTTATGTGGTTAATCATCTTTTATTTTTAGTTCATTTGCCTAACTATAATAATTTATGGTGCATTATTTTATTGTAACTAGAAAACTTTTTTTGCATTCAACTTATAATGTAGAATTCAATTTGCTCCCCCATTAATATTCGCTACTTATTTTTATGCATCATTTTTTCCTATCTCACCTCCCACTGTATATATAATGGCATACCTGACCATCCTACTTTCTCTTACTGTGTTAAAGTGTAGACATTTTCATTCACTTAGATACATATTAGAAGTTAAAAGAGTCAGTTTCTAATTTACTCAAGCTAAAGGTCTATGATAACTAATGCGTCACTAAATTATAATGTAAATTTTGATGCAATTTACTTTCAATGTGCTGCAAACTATAGATGAGTATACAACTAAGTGAATATATTTTGGTCACAAATAATTGTATTTTCTTTTTTTTTACAGAATGCATGAGATAAATAGAAAAATAAACATTAACTTTGACTTTTAGCTTTGCATATTTTTCATCTTTATTTTAACTCCATTTTTGTCGTTATTGTTTTATATTCTTACTTTATGTATTATTTATGTACAGTACAATTTTGGAACAAGCCCGTTGGTATCAGCCCTTATGATAAAACAACACCTGATGGTGCAGACCTGTATATTGTCAACATCACTGTAGGAGGGACTCACCGTAACTATGTTGGTGTATTTCGTAATGCTACATGGGAAGATGATGAAGAAGATTGCCTCTACGTAGGAAACGCACAGGTGGGTCCAGATGGTCAAGGGTATTCTTTTAATGATGCTGTTATTACAGGGAATTATAAGAACTACAGTATAAATGAGGGTTTTTCGAAATTGATTACATATTTGGCTTGTTCAGAGAAGACCTATGCAACACTGATTCTGGTTCTGAAAATTGATATTAATTTTTTCTTTCTTCATATTTTAATGTGTGTATTTACTATTCTCTTAATCTTACTATAATTAACAATATGTTTGTGTGTTTGTCTGAACGGAATCTAACTACTTCCAAACTGCTGGAGGGATTATCACGAAACATTCAGCGATTGATTAGGATACCTCACTACATGACCTTGAGGAGATAGACATCAAATCAGGTAGAAATGGGTGTGGTTTTGTCAGTGAGTGAGGTTTGATGTCACTACTGAGGCTATTCAGTGATAAATAATCTTACTATGATTCACAATTTGCTAGCATTTTTTTTATTTTTTAATGTAATAGCTTTCACTCTTTTTTCTTAATTTTTAAATCTGAGGTCCATGACATGCCTCTATGATAGTTAGGTGATTGTCCCTAAAATCTCTATAAGCCTAATGTGGTCACCACATATTCAGACATACCGGTCTGATCCCAGGATTTTTCTGGTGAACTGCCACCTGTCCATGTGGTGGAAGAATTTGTCCAGCCAAATAGAGCTCTGCCAAACACATCTATAAAAAGACAGCTAATAAAATCAATCTCCAAAAATGCAACTATCTGAGTTTTAAAAAATTGAGCTCAGTTTAGTTAACAACTCTCAAGTTTCAGGAGGTACAACGCTACTCTTAAATTTAGTTCAGCAAAATATTGCTAGGCTATATGACCTTTGGACCTGGCTTTAGCCTGTTGCACTTTATTCCAGAAGGCCAGTGAGAATGTTGAGTAGAGGGAATATCTAAGCATGGGCAAAAAAATAGAGATAATAATCAATTAAAATTGGGGAGGGAGGGGGGGGGGGCGGTGGTTATTAAATAGTAAAAGGTCTTAATATTTTTTGAAGAGTCATAAGAAATATAGCTAGCAATCAATTTCAATATATATCCAGAGTAATTAAGTGCTTCTTAAAATAATTTCATGCGAATTTCAAACTTGATACTATGTTATCAAAGAAAAGTCATGGAGAATACTAATCTTGAGAATGCATATGTGCCACTTTGTCGAAATTTATTTTTTTGAACAGAAACAACACCCAATAAACACACACCAAATACCATGCTAAAACACAACACACATAACACACACAACACACACAACACACACAACACACACACAACACACACAACACACACAACACACACATCACAATGGCAAGGTGTTGAGCAGTTATAACCATTTATCTTCCAGATTATCTTCATCATCAGCATATTTGTGATTGTCCTTGATAACTCTCAGTTCAGATTCTAAGATGACCAAGAGAACATTTAAGGATATCTCATCTTGTACCCACAAGTTTTTCTAGTAATCTCACATTCAATTCTGATCCTGAGCAATGTTCAGAAATATTGAAAGAAAAGAAAGAAGTCAGTTAGAAGCCTCTACATTCTGGGACTTGTTTCTATTAAAATTAAGAAAGTTGGATGATGCAAACATCTTTTCAATACAGCTAACTATAAAATTTGAAATTAGTAACTATGAGAACTTAAACAAAAGCTTACTTCAATATTCAGTTGAGTAGATACCAAAAAAAAAATCGTATGTGGGGGGGGGGGGGGGAGGGGCATCCAGTCTATCACGGAAATTTAAAGTGATGTTCATTGATGCAGAATTACACAGCTAAGTATAGTCTAGGAACTGGCTTTTTTCAGTTTTTTTGTATGCCAGCAAAATATGCTCTGATGTCTCAAATACTTGAACATGTGCAAGCAATATTCACAAAATGATATTTTTCTATTCAAAAGATAAATTGCATTGCAGTGTCAATTATTCATTACATTTATAAGCAAACAATCAAATATGTAAATTTTTCACTCTCACAAAATAATCTGGCCTTGTAAAAGTAAGAACCGGGTAAATCATACTCTAAAAGAGGTCCTACAGAGCTGTGTTTGGGTTCAAATATAGTTTTGTGGGCATTTTTGAGCCCTAAAATTCCCAAATGGGGTTGAATCATACTCTAAAAGAGGTCCTACGGAGCTGTGTTTGGGTTCAAATATAGTTTTGTGGGCATTTTTGAGCCCTAAAATTCCCAAATGGGGTTGAATCATACTCTAAAAGAGGTCCTACAGAGCTGTGTTTGGGTTCAAATACAGTTTTGTGGGCATTTTTGAGCCCTAAGATTCCCAAATGGGGCTGAATATGTTCTAATAACCTACTTAAGGTGAGGAACAAAATTGTGCTATGAGATATAGGCCAATTAGACAAATTGTTAGATATCAGATGCTTTCACGAGATTTCAGGATATTTTTGTTTTGATTATTAGAACAAGTGATACTATGGAGTATATATATTTTTTCTATGATTTTTTAATTCAAAATTTCCTGTGGCATTTCCAAAAAAAAATTTCTATATGATTTTTGGCCAATTTTTTCTCCTGTGATTGTTGATAATCTACCATTCAGTATTAAATTATCCTTTGAAAACATTCTCACCTTCCTAAAAAATCAATAACAAAAACACGGGCAAATTGTGCTTTCAACCGAATTTTGACAATGTACCTTTCAGCATTGCACAATGCTTCCAAATCATTCTGCCCTTTCTAAAAAATCAACAGGCAATATTAATGTTAGTTGCATGCTTACAGAGCTGTCTTCATTTGAATGAAAACACATTGTACATAAATGGTGTTTTGAGTAGCTTAACTATATTTCATATTGACATTGACCCAGGAAATGCTATCATATATGCTATTGTTTATATAATTATTGACTTTCCAGAAGTAATTGGGTGTTTCTATATACTAACTTCAGACCCTCCTCCTTCTTCCAAGGTATAAACTTCTCTCTTGGAAATAGCTAGTTAGCTGGTTTAGAAAACAACAAATTTCATCTGCTGTACTAGTTTACTGTATTAGTTTTCTGTGCTAGAGCTGCATACACAAATAGCAGCAGCTCACAAAATATGATAACTACAAATCATGGATCTGGATTAGAGATTAGTCATTATTTTACTATAATTCTCAACTTGTTTGTTTGTTTGTTCATCATTTCCCATCAGACGCTTGGTCCTACAGGGTTCAAATTTTCAGGGGTTGATGATAGCCACTAAGAATGGTTTTATGCCAGATTTTGTGTAGAGCTTCATAGGGTTGATTCTTTTTTTTTATTTTTATTTTTTTATTATTATTTTTTTTTCAACTTTCCTTAGGCTGCTCAATTTCATTCATGAGTAACCTCCTAGCTGCATTATGAGCACTACTAACCACAATTGTGTAAACACACTCTAAATGAGGTCAGCAAAACTGTGCTCAAACTCCTTTCCATACTTTTACCTTTTCTTTTTTTTTTGAAGGCCCAATGAAGCATCTGGGAGGAGATGTAGAACAAACGAACAGTAAAACAAATCTCAAATTATAGTAAGATGTCTTTTTGTCTCATCCATAGGACCAGTACTATGTTAGTCAAAATAATTTGGTAAAGTTTTGTAATTCCTTATCACAGGAAAAAAAAATGGGGAAGGGAAAAATTAAGGGTGAAAAAATGAGGAGAGATGGATAGAAATGGAGGGGAGGGGTAATGGCAAAATAAGTGGTGAAAAAATGAAAAATCAAATAAAAATGTCTTATTGAGCATTGAACAAGAACCCAGGGAATCATGGCCTCTCATTTTCATTTATTGAGGGGGAGGTGTGCAGTGGATCCCCTGGCCCCCCAGCTTCCTACTCTCATGACATTATACTTATAATTACTATTTAGTTTGATCATATTTTCTTCAATCTTCTAATTCCATTTTCATTAAGTAAATATTTGGGTTTAAGAAGGGAGTGTGACTCTCCTGCTAAAACTAGATAAATCCTGCTAAATCTGATGAATGTCCTGCTAAATATCTTCACCAGGTTGGTAAGTCTGCATAATGCAAATAAATGTGATATAAGCAAAATCCAAATCATGTTCCCCACAGATAACAAATCCATTCCCTCTCAAAAAATATAGTAAAGATAGACCATACAAATAGCACTCTAGAGTTTAAGTATATTTGATGTATTACATATAAAAAAGTATTTATAATTACTTGAGAAGAATATCTGTCCAACAAGGACAGAGGCCTCAACTCTGAAAGTCACACCATAGTCTGATGCTTTTACAGAATTAAACAACATACTAATCATTTCTTCTAACTAGCACGCAATCTTTGTCTACAGTTTTGTGGTTTGCTAGCCAATCAAATAGCCCACCTTTGGTTGGCTGTGGTCACAAAATTATCTTACCTGAGGACATGTTTAAAGTGAAGACATGTCTAAATGAAAACATGTCTCACAGGTGGACATGTCTTACAGGAGGACATCTGTCATCCAAGTAGATATTGTTTGCAATGTTCTACCTGTGTGTCCAGGTTTAACTCATGCTAACATTTTTAATCTATAAAGCAGCACTCTAAGCTATGCTCAAAAGCAGTTTCAAACAAAATTCCACTAGTGTCAGTGGCTGCCTGGCAGACATTTTTCTTGATGAAGTTACATAATTGATACTGTCTGCTATATTATGAAGGAATTTATTGTGTGATTTTCCCCATCTCTTTGAAAAAAGCTTTGAAAGTGGTATATATGTCTGTATGCTATGCCTGGATGCTATTCCTAGACTTTGGAGGGGCCAAGTTTTCTTGTGGTCTGTGAATTGGTTCAGAATGTTTTCTTTGTAATAATGTCCAAACAGTGGGGCGGATAAGCCAGGATATTCAAGCTACTTGTGCACTTATTGATAAATGCACTAAATTTGCTACACATGTATAAAATTATATATAAAAAAAAAAAAATCATTTAACAAACAAATTTGGACATCTTAGATTTGACCTTTGGTAACGTCTGGATGCTACTTTACGTGGAAACAAGTTGTTTGTTGTTTTTTTTCTCACTGCATAATATACTACTGAGTAGGTATATTATGTTTGGTATATAATGTAAGATCTCATTGAATGGAATATTATGAATATTGAATCAAATCAAATTTTTTTCTATTTTAAAGTTGCAGCTGTTTTAGTAGTTAGTGTTAAACACAAACAGTATGCTGCTGCAATAATTAAATGTTGATAAGATTGCCAATTTATGACAAGAGTAAGGGCCCTAGTCACATGTAAAGGACACTACTCACGAAATTAACCTAACATTTAAATGACAAGGGCAATAGAGATGACAATGGAAATATTTGTGAATTTTTTATAAATTTTAATTAATTATATATTTTTTAAATTTCAAATGTGCCTCACCTCACACAATTATTTTTTACATTCATATTATAATCCTATATGATATATCTTTTGGTTAGCCTTGTACCCTCATACCAGTCTCCTTCAGATGCTGTTGTATTTAGACACTTTTCATAGCCTCAACCACTCAAGCTATGGGAAACACGAAAACACATGGCCTGAAAGTTCATTTGGCAGGTCCTTGTCAGACAGGTTGGAGAATTGGCCAAGGCATGATCACTTACAAATAAGCCAAGGTCAATTTTCACCATCATGCCTCACTATCTGAGTACAATGAGGCCATACTTTGGTTGAACTATTGAATGTGGATGTTGTGGGGCCACTCCCTCCTTCAAAGAATTTGACCCACCTCTTAACATTGGTGGACAGTCACTAGCTGACTAGAAGCTATTCCCTTAGCTAGCAGATATGCTAAAGATGTGGCTGATGACTTGAGTGGATAGTTTACTCATTATGTCCTACCCTCTGATGTTTCCTCTGACAATGGAATCCAGTTTAAGTCTCAACTCTTGCAAGATCTCTCTGATATCATAGGAACCAAGCTGCATTGGATTACAGCTTACCAACCCCAAGCAAATGGCCTCATATAGAGGTTTAATCAAAACATAAATTCATCCATCAAAGCAGGCTATTTATCACTATTATGGAAATCCGAACTTTATTTGGTCATGCTTGGCCTATGGACCATGCCGAAAGACAATCTAGGTACATTTCCAGTAGAACTAGTGTTGGGCATCCACTCACAGTCCTAGAGAAGATTGTAGATCATGGCCAGTGTGAACCAGGTGTAAGGACCATTCTTCAACTAGATAGATAGAAGTATGCAGACTCACTTCTCCACAACAAAATTATGATAACATCTCCATTAATAGTGGTAACATTTCATTGTGGGCTGAACTCTTTGAGATTAGTTATTGTTAGGCATCCATTTAATTTAATGTGATTACATATGTATAATGAATGTTAACTTGTTCTGTGTGGTTACTTATTATTTTGTTTATTTGTGACATCTTTGATGTGGCACAACCCACAGGAGTTACTACATAAAGGGACTTCTGAGTGGAAGAGCCAAATTTCTCTAATGTGCATTTAAGATAAATAATTAAAAACCTATTAAACTTAAGGTTAGCTTACAGAGGCTTAGAACCCACTTGAACACCACACCTAGTGGCAGAGAATGCAGCTTATTCTGAGTTTAGGAGACAGAGGCTTAAAACCCTCTTGACCCCACACCAGTTCAGGGTCGGGTCTAGGATTTAAAAAAGGAGGCCTCTTTTTCCTTCCCAACAGTGGGTGTGGCTTCTCAAATTCAAAGGTGTGTGTGTGTGTGTGTGTGTGTGTGTGTGTGTGTGTGTGTGTGTGTGTGTGTGTGTGTGTGTGTGTGTGTGTGTATATATATATATATATATATTTTTTTTTTTTTTTTTTTTTTTAATTATCATAAATTTTTAACCAGCAGAGCTCCCCAACTTGCCTTGGTAAAACCATATTGAATTTTCATATACAGCAAGAATTCAAAGCCAGCCACTGTGGGGCACTTCCAATCTCCTAGGAAAGCAAGATAATTGCATTCTAAAGAATAATGGCAATGAAAACTTAGCCAGCTAATTTTCCTAAGGCACCAACAGCTTTCAACCACTTACTATTAGTGGCAGCTGCTTAGCCATTGATATTTTTCATCTTTTGGCTATTGTTTTTCATGTTTTTTTGTTTTGTTTTTTGTTTGGAAAATTTGAATTCTTTGTTCCTCCACCTGGGGTCACTTTTATTTGTTTCAGTTTACTTAATTATTTATCCCAGCTCCTTAAGATTATACCTGCAAAATTTTATCAAAGTAGGTTCAACCATTAAAAGCCTTACCCAACATAAAAGTGAGCATATGGCTTTATGTGTGTACAGATTATGTCAATTGCATATACAGTATTACCAAATTTTAAAATTTAGGCACTGGTTGGTGCTCCACTCTGAAGTTGGGTGCTCCACTCTGAAGTTAAATTAATTTTTGTAGCAAGGTATCAATATATAAATAACTCTTTACCTGAGATATAGAAATAACAATAAGTTATTTCATGTATACTAATCAGCAGCTGCATTGGAGCCACAGTTCATTCAGCTTTATTGAAAACTCTTAACAAAAGAACAGGTTGTGTTGTTGCTCTTGGCTAAACTTGAAGGACCCAAGGAATTCATTTTGGAGGTGATTAGAAATGTTTAAAAATAAATAATTTTTGATTGGAGAAACCAGCTTTCCTCTGGCAACCTTTTTATGGCTGCAGCAAGAGTTGGCATCCCTCCTCACTTTCACATAACCACCAACAGATCCTCAGATTAAAAAGTAGGACATTTAGAGCACTTAAAAATACTTATCAATTGATAGATTTATGATAATTTGGGGGGGGGGGAATAAAACAAAATTTAGATGGCATTCCAACCTTGCAGGCAAATAGTCCTCTATTACAGAACTCATCAACCTTTTCCAATTCTATTCACCTCAACCAGAGATTTTTGTTACCCCAAACATTGAGAACCAACAGGAGTCACATGGAGAAAGATAAGGTGGGTGGCAACCAACAGTTTTTAAGCTAGCTGATTCTTGTTATTGAATATATTTAGACACAATTTTGATAATTTTTCCAACTAACTTAGTCACGCTCATACGTGAACAATCACTTACTTTAGCAGGACAGAGTGGTTGAAGAGGATTTGGGGGAAAAAAGCCTCCTACTTTGATTTCCCCACGGAAAATTTCACTTGAAAGTTGAAATTCTGAAAGATAATTTTGGCTAAAGAAACTTCAAAACGCCCTAGAAATAATAAGTTGGGCTTCGTCTTCACGAGCTGAAGCTTTAGCTAAAGCTAAAATTGACCGGGGTAATAAAATTGGGCAGGATAACAATCGGTACATTTCACGTTGTTGGAATCAATAGCAGAAATCTGGATTTGGTAAACGTATTTCAGTTTGAATTGGTAAATTAAAGTTGGATAAAAGAAGGCCTCGTCCAGACCTGTCTGAATCCCCCTGGATCCGCCACTGCCAGTTCCAGAACTCCATGCCCCCAATTGAGTGCACCTATTTATTTTCAAATGCTTTAAATTAGCATGGAAGCTATAAATCACATGTTATCATTGTCTAAGATCATTTATAGGAAAATTCCTAGTTAGAATAGAGAATAGTGTGCATTTGTAGTTACAGATGCACAGATATCCATTTTTAATAATTAAGAATCACACTAATAATACACTTATAGCTATACAGTTTACTGAAGCATAACAAGTTTGGTAACTTTGCAGCTGCAACATGATACTCATTGAAGGCAACAATACTTTCTTGATTTAATATCATCAAATAAATGCTATCCTCCATACCCTAGCTCTTTCATCTATATATAACAATCCTAGTTACCTCTGCAGCATCAAAATAGGTCTGCCTCTGGGAAAAGTGTCATAACTTCTATGAATTCTACAACTACAGAGATGAAACTTAATTATTAAGTTCTTCTATATATTCACAAAGATTGTATAGATACTTTCAATTAAGATTTAGTTTCTATAGTAGTTGTGGTTATCACATATACAATCACCAGAAGTGGGTCTACTGTCACCTGATTTATATTTCACTCCTGCAAAGTGAATGTTTGTACTGAACAACATATTCATGCCCCATGCTGCCAGCATTTTACTTCCTCTGCATGAGGCAATTGGCAAAAGCCTAAATCCATCAAAACCTTGGTGTGGAACCCTTATACAACAAAGCCTTTCAAGTTTCCCAAGAGGTTTGAGCCCAGGCAGTAATGCTGAATCATCCACAACTTTGACCCTTGTGTAGTTATTGGCGTATTGGACGATTAATAGGCTGATGAGCCCACATGTTGATGAGTCTATCTGAGCCAGGTGGTACAGCCACCACTCTGTATTCACCCTACTATCACTCCACATCATCTAACCAAGACAACACTCTGTTCCACCACCTATGGGCAACAAATTTCCCATATCCTGGGAACTACACACTCCAGACAGAACATGAAGGTCCTAATAAGACTTTTTGGATTAGATAACCATCACTGATATGGTTTCCTTAAGGTCTGGTCAATTGGGCAGGAAGCTGTGTGGCTGTATAATTAGTGCATGTTAATCTGGACTCAAATTACTGGACTTTACTGTATGGTTGATTTAATCTCACTTTTTCTTCTTTTGGTTTTTATGATCTCTAATATTTACCCATTTGCCTTTGACCCTCCTTTTGTTTTGTTTAGTTTGGGATATAAGATCATACTATAGTGATACAGGGAATAATAAGGAATCTGACTAATTTTATCTTCCATTCAGTGTATTGGTTAGGACTGTTATAGCTTACAATGTGAACTCATGAAGTATCCTTAAGGGCCAACAAATTTTGGGCATCTTATTTTGGAGCATGTTGAGCCAGCCAAGTGATTTCATAATAGAGATGGTCTTATTTTCTAGGAATCTTACTTGGGAATAGTTAATTGGGGCAGATAACTTGGAGCAAGCAAAGTGGTCTCATGATGAAAGTGGGCTTATGATGAAGGTGGTCTTAATTCAGATGTGTTTTAGTGGATATTCCACAACAAAGATACTTAAACTCAACCACACATTTAGGTATTGTAGTAACGCACTTGTTGTGGTTATCTGG
>OZ017783.1:2467509-2587509 GCA_963969325.1 Lycopodina hypogea | reverse complement strand
TCTACAGGAACACTAATTTGAGTTTCATTGAACAGCATGTTTTGGCATGTAGGTTTACAACTACTATAGAGACTTCCAGTCCAACTATTGCCAGAAGTCAGATTGATGTCTGAGATAGACAGTTAGAATTTTAATTTTCTATGTTTTTTCCCCAATTATTAGCATTGTTTAGTTATAGCTTTGTGGGATGACTATTGCACACACAGAAAACCCAACAAAAACAACAAAAAAAAGACAGCAAATAGACCCCAGCTACAATAGCTCTATACCATGCTCCTAAAGTATTAAAGTCATATGTCTCATGCATTGGCCAACAAATAGTTGATGCAGACATTTACATATGGAATAAATTAGTTGATACACATTACTAGGAATTACTGGAGTGTGTATGCAAAAAATATACCAGTGGCTGCTCTTTTTAGAGCTTTACATTAACATACCAATTCTCAATGTTATCTACAATATTTAAATGTTATAACAGTATTCACTTAATTGGACAATGAAATGAACTTATACAATTTCCTCACTAGTAATTTTCAAATTTTTCAATATTACTGGTGGTTTACAGACTAGTCATAATTAGTGAGAAAAATTAATAATCTTATAGCTACATTAAAAGATAACTAAAATGTTGGGGGGGTGGTGGGTTTCTGTGGAAAAAAATGTTTGTTAACCTAATATTTTTAAAATGTGGTCCGTTGCAACAACGGTGGGATATAATATTTTGCTCTCACCGAGCAAATATGAGTCTGTACTTGCACAGATCAGTATTCTGTCCTGACACAAGTCTAATTGGATGCTGTCCATGTCCTAGTTAATTACTAATCTCTCCTGACTCTGCTCTTTTGAATTTTGTTCTGACTGTGATAAAATATAATTGTGTCCTAATCACTGATAAAATAAAATTATTCCCTGACACTGTCAAATAGAATTTGGTCTTTGTGCTGATTAAATTAAATATTATCTTGACACTGTCGAATATATTTATCTACTTACATTATTTAAATCAAATTCCAACCATGTGTCGGTCATATTTAAGTCCATTTTTCGTTGATCAAATAATATTTTCTTTACGCTGATAAAATAGTCCATCTTGATGCTGGTCATATCAAATATTCTCGTGATACTGATGAATATATTTTTTGTTGTAGCAGTGATCAAGTACATACAAATTAATTTTATCTAATGATGATCAAATTGAAATCTGTCCTGACAGTGATAATATAGACTTCAGTCCTGACATTGGTCAAATAGAATTCTATCTTTATACTGATCCTATATAACTGTATTGTTACACTTGCTGGTCATATATACTTTTGCACTGAAACTAGTTGAATCAAGTTTGTCCTGACACCGATTAAATGGAATTCTATTCTAAACACTGTTCATAAAATATTTCCAACATTAGTACAATTGAATATTATCCTGTCGTGCTGCTGGTCAGATTGAAATATGTCCTAATAGTGTTTGAAGAGAATTATCTTCTCAAAGTAGTCAATTATAATTTTCTTCTAACGTTGTTTAAAATAGACATCTGTCCTCATACTGGACTAATATAATTCTTTTGTAACACTGATCAAATACAATTTGTACTAAAAATGCACAAATTGATTCAGTTCTCAATGGTCAAATTAAAAAAAAAAAAAAAAATTTTAAATGGATCAGATAAAATTCTGTCCAGAAAATTTCAATTTCAATTTTTTTTTTCTCAATGGTCAAATGAAATTTAGTCATAATATTGTTTAAATGAAAATCTTTTCTCATACTGGTAAAGTAGAACTGTGTTCTTACACTATTGAATTAAAATACTGTTTTTAAACTAATTAACTGTATTTTGTGTCCTGCACTTGTTAATATGATTTTGTGTAATACTGGTCAAATAGAGTTCTGTTCTAACACGGTTTCAATATGATTGTATTCTTATATTGGTTAATTCAATAGAATATTGTCCTCACAAGGATCACAACTAATTGTTTTGCTGTAAGCGTATCAATACAATTTTCCATGACAAGTGCCACTCTAATATCAATATGCTATGGCACTAATTAAGTTGAATGTTTTCATTACACTGATCAACTGGTAAAATAAACTTCTCTTATAACACAGGTTTGAATAACATTCTGTATTATCCTTCATATGCAGTTTCTCAAATATAAGTCCAGCTCAAATATAACATTGTATTGACCCTGGATCAATAAATTTCTCTCTTGATAATAATCTTATTAAAAATGTGTCATGACACTGTTGACTGGTCAAATCAGAATAATTTCTTAAAGTTTATATGTCAGTACATTGATAATATAAAATGTCTTGACATTAGTCACATGGTGAAATAGAATAAAGTTCTAACACTGGACAAATCGAGTTTTGTGCTGACATAAGCCTAATAGTGTTCAGTCCTGACATTTATAAACTAAATTTTTGTATTTGTACTATTCTAATAGAAGTCTGTGCTGTTTCCCCTCAAGGACAACTTATCTTGACACTGAAAAAATATAATTCTGCTCTGTTGGACATTACACTTTGTCCTGATACTAGTGAAATGTAATTGTGTCCCTGCACTGATAAAATAGAATTTTATCCTGACACTGATAATATAATTCTCTCCTGGCACTGGATAAATATAATTATTTCCTGATACTTCAAAATATAGTTATGTACTGACACTAGTGAAAATGCCATACATTTGGTAATTAACTCTGTCAATGTGCCCAAACCTTTCAACCAGAATTCAATCTGGTTCTGACACTTGTAAAATTGAATTTTCTGCTTTCAGTTGTCAAAAATAAGTTTTCTAATCATCTAAAATGTTTTTTTTTTCCTGCATAAAACAAATAACATTTAGTCTTATCAATTAGTAAGTTTTATTGTTCTGGCATAAGCTCACTGAAATCTCTCTAAAACACTAATCTTCTCCAACCTCTCCTCACTTTGGGAAATGGGAAGGTGGGCCTAGATGCTACTGGCCAGATCACCAATGAAAGAGATCAGAAGAGTGGTGACCACAGAAGCTGACCTCCTGTGACCAATCCATGACCCCAAAAGTGTTGAAGTCAGTGAGTGGCATCTACTTCAAACAGCTACAACAGATTCCTGGAAAAGTTCAACTCAAAAGTCCATAAACAGTTGCAAATGCAGCAGAATCTGTGGGTACCCAGTTAAGTTCCTTAACTCTCTGGAGCCAGCTGAAATTCCTTCCCACTGTCTGAAATTCCATCCCACAAGTTTAAGTAGAATGTTGGAGCCCCAATCACTTCTCAGGAACCCTTCTCTGTCATGACATAATTCCCCTTTGAATTCAAGCACCTGAAATTCCCTATCAAACTAAGCTTTGCCGTGAGTATAAATAAGGCCAGGTGCAATCTGTCAAGCTTGCTGGACATGACTTTCAATTTCCCAGTTTCTCCCATTGCCAGCTTTAAGTTCCCTCCTCAAGTGTTGGTTTTCCCAACTATCTATTTATACTTACCTCTGACAGAATGAGTATAAATGTATTATGACACTTTTATTTGCCAGTTATTGAATGATTTTCCTTCCGTATTTATATGTCATAGCTAACCTCTTAAAATTGTATAGGAATATTTCACTCAAGATGTCATGTGTCCGAGTAACACAGAATAGACCTTGTGATAGTCTAAAAAAGGTATCTTAATATTGTTTATCGGTAGAATGTAAATCCTTCCCATCTCATTTCAAATTTTTAGGCCTAGTTATAGTTTAGAATTCGAAATGCTGCTTCAGAGTAGCTTCAACAGAGCTAGAAATGAAGGAATAATATCAAACTGAGCCAAGCAAGATCTTTGCATTCTGAGAGCCAGTGTGCAAAATCTTTTATTTTTCTATCGAGACCATGTTTTTCTCGGAAAGCACTGCATAGAGCTTTACCGAATATTGCATGATGGCAAAGATAGTGAATTTGGCCTTCTTCACCCTGGGAGGTGGTGCCAAAAAGACCAATATTGACTTTTTAGTGCTGTAATGCCCACACAGACCAAATGTGACCCTGCCATTGACCACCCTCCACACTTAAGGTTCATAACTGCCAAGTTTCACCAAAATATTTTCAGTAGTTAGGACATCAACTGCAAAAACTCATTTCTGAGTGAAGGAGGCCAGCTCAGTCTGTGAATGTAATTTGCCTGACTAAAATACCCAAATTGCACATCTACTTATTATTATATGTAATGAGCATGATAACAACTATCACCTCATTTTTGCGGATATTTATATATTTTGTTTTGTGTTTATAGTTGCAGTGACTGTGGAGTCACAGTATGTGAAATGCTATGTTGAGGAGACCTGTGGTGGATATTACGAATATAGCAATATGACAGATTGCTGTGATCATAGATATCATCCACCTGGGTTGGCATATAAAGATAATGAGGGATGCACCATTTGCGAGAACAGTAAGTGTTGAGCAATTATACTGTGAATTTTAATTTTCACTCTTCAACCTTAAAAGGTTGATCCAGAATATGGTGTAAGAGAGTACACCATGCAACACTATATATTGATATCCATTACCTGGATATGAATCAAATCTTCTCCTTTGCCCATTGTGTTTGTATTAGCATCATATTCTGGACAGTTATTATAGTTTTTATTTGTTCAATAATTGTCTCCCAAAAATTGAACAAATTGCAACCAACTAGTATATTCTAGGTAGTGTTTGTCTTTAAAAATTTTTATATATATGATCAGTTTGTATATATTCATTTATTATTTGTGTAACCTCACTAACTGCCTAAATAATTTCTGGTAAAAACATTTCATCCCCAGATCTTACGATCACATCTCCAATTTTATTCTGCTCCCTGCGTGGTCCTGTCCCTGCCTAAGGTCTTAAAATTTCCAAAATGGATCCAACAAGAGTTAAGAGTCACAAATTTTTTTTAGCATCAATAGTTAAAAGGTCAATAAATCAAGGCCAAGTTTTATAGAAAAGTAATGAAGAATCCACAATATAACTATGCATGTTTTTTAAGTGACTAATAAAAGAGCCACACACAAAATAAATAATTGAAAGAAAAAATTAAGTCCACTCTGTGTGTGCAGTTGATAATAAAAAGAAAAAATTTTCCCAGAGAAATCTGCTGAGCGAGTGGAGTGGACTAGATAGAAAGAAAAAAATAAAAGAAGAAAATGAAATCCACTATGTGTGTGCAGTTGAGATTGAAACAATAAATGCCAGCAAAACTAGCTCTTACAGCAGATAGAAATGTATGGTGAAGTCTGCAACAGCTTCTTGCCTAAACTCCCCCTTATGCAGTGTTCACACACACACTTCATTTTGATTTTATCTAAACAACTATATAAATAAACTAGCAGCATATACCCAGCATTGCCCGGTCAATATAGGCTAAAATCCTACCCTTTTTGGCTTTTTCTCATTACAATGGTAACCATTTTGCAAAATTTTAGCCCGTGTTTTAAGTTGGGTCAAAACTTATCATCATGCCAAGTTTCAGAGAAATCCACCTACTGGTTTGGCCGGAATGATAGACAGGCAGGCAGGCAGGCAGGCAGGCAGGCAGGCAGGCAGGCAGGCAGGCAGGCAGGCAGGCAGGCAGGCAGGCAGGCAGGCAGGCAGACTTTTTTTCCCAGATATGCCACCGGGCATAAAACCATCTCAGTGTGGGTCTCCTCCATCCCTAAAAGTTTAGTCAAAATCTATCAGAGGGTTTTTGAGAAACGTACGAACATAGTTACATAATTACATAATTACATAGATCTTCTAATATATATATATATATATATATAGATGAAAATAAGCTAAGGTTAATTGATTAAGCCGACATGGAATGAAGTAGAAGGTAAGTTTTGATACTACTTTATATGTAAAACTTCTTAAAATATCTACTACTCTATCTGTTTTTGTGTGTATTAGCTGTATGTAATATCAGTTCTGGAATTATAAAGATTTTAGCAATAAAAACATTTATAATTTAATGAAAAATAAATGATTTACTGTTTCCTTACTAAGTATGGAAACAAGAAAGCATGAACACTCAATTATTTTGTGCCTTATTCTGCATCCCTAAATAATTTTTTTTTCAGATTTTACTACTTGATAAAAGAAAATAGTCATTCTTTTAATCAAAGACCAATTACGCCAAATTTTGAGATGTGATCTCCACTTACTTGGAGGTAGCATTATTAACACACGTGGGTGTGATTTATCCAATCACACCCCTTGGAAGTTGTTTGCCTATTAAAAGCTAACCAAATGACTAAACAGACTGAAATTTGGAATTTGGTTTCCAAGCACTAGGGTGTGCACTATTAATCACATGTTCATGTGTCAATGGGTATGGTTTGGTCATTGCTACACACATATGACTTTTTATTATGCCTAACTCATTTATGGACCAATCAGGCTGAAATTTGGCATTTGGAATCCAAGTAGCCAAGTGAGCATTATTAACCACTTGTGATAGTTATTATTATCTTTTATTGTCATCTCTATTTTTCGATAAAACATCCTTGAATGAAGAAGCTTGAATTACATTTGATTGCATACTCTCAATTCAGTGTGGTTGTTCCTATTCAAACCTCTTCCTGTGTGTTTGTGAGGCTAATACTTGACAACTCTTGGACATATGCTGGGTCACACTTGGCCACACAAATTTTCTGCCTAACCACCATACTAATTATAACTGCTGTTTAGGTAGGCGCATCCTACTATGGTTTTGAGACCAAAAAAAGAAGAAAAAAAAGAAGAAATATATATATATATATTATATTAACATCCACACCTCTTCCTGTGGGCAAGTCAGGACAAAAATTTTAAAAAATGATGCAATCTATTTATGGTACTTATGGACAGTCAAATTCATGGACCTAGAAATCTAAATGGATGCCAACATAACTTGAATCTGGTTGGGAAATGGGTTGGGTCACACTAGGTCACAACTTTTCCTGTTGGCATGTCATTATATCCCGGGCAAAGTCTGTCTGATTCACACTTAAATTGTTGAAGTTAGACCCACGAACCCATGTATATTCAAAATCATTGTCACCAGGGGAACGTAAAGCTTTTCAATATGGCCACACTCCTTTCTGTATTACAAAAAAAACAAACGAAAGTGGTAATTTTAACAGAAAAAATTATTGACCTACATGCCTAAAACTTTGGTATGCAAACGCAACTTGACACTGTGAATAATATGGAGTTGGTCCCATTTGACAACACCAATTTTTCTTTGCATTTAAAGCTGAAAATTTATATATTTATACATATTTATACACACATGTATGTATATATATATGCATATGTATCTAACTTTAACCTTTCGAGTGTGTATTGCCGGTACACAGACAGACAGACAGACAGACAGACAGACAGACAGACAGACAGACAGACAGACTATTCACACTTTATGGTATATATGTATATACATGTAGTCCACATAATTCGAATCTAGTTAGCACGAATTTCCTATTTATTCCAAATTTTCTTTGGTCCCTACATAAGAATAAAACAAAATGTTCAGAGGGAAAAGATTGCCTAATTAAAAAAAAATTGAATTGCCCAAACAAACAATACGTATGCACACACTTGTAACTCCAGCTGGTGAATTTTCTACTATTTTTTTCTTCCTATTTAGTTGTGACAAGAATCTTTTTAGTTCCTCTTATAGTGATGGCAAGAAAATTCTTGGAATTTTTGTTACCATCTGCAATTGCCAACTGCTTTAAAAGAGCAGATTTTGCTCACCATCAACACATTTTGAAGAGGTAGTGAAGAGTGAATCTGTTTCATCATTTTGAACTGATTTTGATGTGGACTGCACCTTTGAGGAGTATTATGACATGATAGCCAATTACTGTGCAGCCCTATGCTAGCAGTGCAGACATTGTATCCTCCCTAGGGCAGAGCACTGAAGATGTAGGAGACAGTGATAATGTTGGAGGTGACCCTCCTCTCTTTGTTACTTTCCATCAAACTCATTCTAGTTTTGTAGATATAAAAGTTTACCTGCTATGCTCTTGTGCAGAGAATGATACTGAACCACTGTATGATCAATTGCAACAACTTGAGACTGAGTTGCTAAAAGCTCATAATAATTCATTGACAAAAAGATTCATAACTGATTATACGTTAAAGCAATAATATATAATTACAAACAAAAATGGTTCAGGAACTTGCCCTTATTTAACAGTATGTGATCCATGCCTACTTTTACGTGATGTAATTGTAGTGATCTGGAATTAGCTGATGATTATATCTTCTTACCTGTGTGCATTCACACATGATTAGATACCGTGATGTGAACATATAACTTCTGGTTGCATATGATGTTTCTAATGATCACATATTGTAATGTTTCTCTTATGTCTCTCATCACTGTTCACATTTTCATTTTTGTTTCAGAGTTTGGATTCTTTAGGAGTAATTTCACTGGCGAAGAGGATGATGATGATTATTCAGTTAAGATTGGAACAATATCTGGAAAATCTCTAAAAAATTTTTTTTTTAGTATTGTGCCCCATTGGATAACAGCTGGTAAGACTACTTACTTTACAAAGGTTCTATTGTACTTATGTGCAGTCAAGCTTTAGTACATTCCATATGAAGCAACAAAATTATCATTGTTCAACTATTTTAATATTGATTTAATCTTTTGTAAACTTCCATTTTTTAACGATTGCACACATGTCTTTGTCTATGCATATGCATTGAATGTGTAATTTTTTCTTAACTCTATGAATCTTCAAACTAATTTTTGGTTTTAAATACTCCACATCTCTCTATTTAAATGTAGGTTTGTAATTTCTCCCCTCCATCCTTCTCTCTTTCTTTTTTTTCCTTTTTCTCCTCATTTCCTTTCTCCTTTAATCTCAAAAATTCTTTACTTATAATGTAGTGTAATACATTTTGGACCCATCTCCTGCATAATATGTCCTGGTAATCAATGTGGTTGGTAACTTTTTTCCCCCTCAAATAAAACAATAATTTATGACCTGTCGATGTTTAACTGTTTCTTAATTGAAAATGATAACACTATATTTTTATTTTTATACATTTTCAATTATAATAACACTTTTGACGTGTTATAGGTGAAAATGATGTGCTTATACCTATTCATAATCATACTATCAGTGGAGGACAGGACCCATTTAATATTCAATTTAAATTATTGAAAGACTCAATAGCACAAGAGGGAGAAGAGACCTTCACTCTTAACTTTTCTTCTCCTTCTTCTTATGATGGAGAAACTGTTTCTTCTATTGAAGTAACAATACAGGATACTACTGGTGAGTTTGAACTCTGGGGAACAATTACTTGTTCATCCAACTGAAATGGTTGGCTAAAGTAGTTACACTGTTAGATACTCTAAATAAAATATTGTTGGCATGATCCATGTTCTGTTATAACCATAAAATAAATATGAAAAAAATGATAATGTTTGTAAATGGAATACCAAAATTTTCTCTTCCGTTTTTTTTTTTTTTTTTGATAACATTTTTATTGTTTAGTTTTTGTTCAGATTTGGTTTTCATATGCACCTTTGTTGAATTGATTCTATTTGATACAAATCCATTTTGTTTGATGCTACTATAGTTTGTTTGAATTGTATCATGTAAAGGTACTAGCTACTTTTTCTTAGCCAGATACACAATATCGTTCCAGATATCACAATATTAAGTGACTATACTTCAGTATAACTCGTAAAAGATGTTATCTTAATTTTATTTAATTTCAACGTATGGGTAACCATTATAAATGGAATGTCCACACTATAAACGTGGTCATAATGTTGTCAAGATATTCTGCTGTCTGCATTACAAACATGTTTTACATGCTATGGTCTAATTGCTATCCACTTAATTCACCTTTTTATGTAGCTGAGATCTAGTCAATCTAAGACTTAAGGCTAGTTCACAATATATTGATAGCTCATTGTTTTATTCCTTTCCGGCACCTACTATCTAATCGTTAATTTGTGAGCCTGATCTTCATCCTCCATTTTGTCAAATATAACCAGGAGGACAAATCTTACAAGACGACATATCTTTCAGGAGGATGTGTCTTATAGGAGGACACATCTTACAGGTGGACAGGTTTTTTTTTTTTTTTTTTTTTTTTTTTTTTTTTTTTTTTTTGAGTAAATGATGTTTTTTAACATAAAAGCATAGTATCTATTGAATGAATTCCAGTGGATTTATGCCTAAATTTTCAGAGATAAAAATATCCCTGAATGTTTTTCCCTCTGTAACTGTGAGGTTGTTACCCATCCAAATACTTAGCAGGCCTAACAATACTACAGTTGTTGAGCCATCAGCCTTATTAATATTGCAGCACATCTATTTCTGTTTTGTACCAACATAGAATTTTATTTGACCTGTAGATCAACAGAACTATATTTAATGCATAAGTCCAGAACAAAATTCTATACAATCAGTATTAAACCTGAATTCAATTAGATCTGTATCACATCTGAACTGGTAGGAAAAAATATCACATTTGATAAGCGTAGGAACCAACTTTATATGACCAATATGACAGAATACCATTTTACCAATGTAAAGATAGAGAATTTATTTTCAGAAATGTGACATCAAAATTGTACGTTCAGCGTCACAACAGAAACAAGAATGGAATTCTACTTAAACACTGTGAGGAGAGAATTCAATCTGAGTGATGTCAGGGTGTCAGAATATAATCAATTCATACAAGTGTCAAGAAAAAGTTCAATTTGACCAATGGTAGTATAAAAATATTTTGTGCCATGACAAAATTATATTTAATCCAATTTAGGACAGAGATATTTAGTGTCAGGACAGAAGTATAAATTTTGTGGTCAATCTAATGCAAATTATGTCAACTTACATGGTCAACTTGAACCCTTTTTGCTTAATATAAAATGGAAAAGGAACTTGAGGCATTTCTTTTGGCTCTTAAGCAATAGACACACAGACTATATGTGCTATCACTATCATAAACTTTCAATAATATGTATTCAAGATCAAAATTGACCAGTATGACCTCCTTTGAACTTGAGCTTATTAGTACACAGCTCACGATGATGTCAGTGGTCTTGTAACTATTTATGCAAAATTAAATATGATCTATGCACACTGTTGCCAGGTCACAAGACAATAAAAATGCCAAACAAAACTTAAATTCTGCCTGGAAACTGCCAAACTAGAAATGAAACTGCCAGAGACACTACCAAATGCTTTGACCATTTCTAGAGTTATATTTAACATGAAATAGCTTTCAATGAACAACTTTTGAACATGAATGCATGTATTCTTAGTCACAGTCCAGCAGTTCGACCAGAGATTCTTCTTTTTCAGGTTTATCTGACTTTTTGTACATCACGGTAGTATTAAACCAAAGTCATCATTTCTTTGGTAATCACAAAGTCTTTGCAGCAGCCATTTTGGATTAACAAAGGTATTCAATTTCTGATGTTTCGGGGAGTTGGTCTTTTTGAAGGTCACATGTGAGAAAATGCGTTCTACCACAGCATTTGAAACAGGTGCTAATTGACATGCAAATGCATACATTGTCAATTGTTTGTATGACTTCTTTCCAGCACTCTCAGCTGTGTAGTTTGAGATTCCCAGCCAAAAGTCTGAAGTGGTATCTGGAATGTTGCCACCTAAGACTGACACTTCCTTCCAATTGTTAATTAATTATCTTGCCAGTTGCTTGCATGTTAGGGTTCATGATACCTGCACCCCAGGGACTGGTTCCCATAATGGGGTTGTCTCTAGACTTTACATCTAAAAATTGCCAAATACTGCCAAGATGACAAGAAATATAGAGAACTGCCAGATATTTTAAGTACTGCCAGAAAACTGCCAAAAACTTCAATAATTCCTTAGAGTTTCATTGAACAGCATGTTTTGGCATGTAGGTTTCCAACTATTATAGAGACTTCCTGTCCAACTATTGCCAGAAGTCAGATTGATGTCTGAGATAAACAGTTAGTATTTTAATTTTCTGTTTTTTCCCCAATTATTAGCACTGTTTAGTTATAGCTTTGTGGGATGACTATCGCACACACAGAAAACCCAACAAAAACAACAAAAAAAAACAGCAAATAGACTCCAGATATAATAGCTCTATACCATGCTCCTAAAGTATTAAAGTCATATGTCTCATGCATTGGCCAACAAATAGTTGATGCAGACATTAACATATGGAATAAAATATTTGATTCACATTACTAGGAATTACTGGAGCATGTATGAAAAAATATACCAGTGACTGCTCTGTTTAGAGTTTTACATTAACGTACCAATTCTCAATGTTATCTACAATGTTTCAATGTTATGGCAGTATTCACTCAATTGGACAATGAAGTTAACTTATACAATTAACTTTCCTCACTAGTAATTTTCAAATTTCTCAATATTACTGGTGGTTTACAGACTAGTCATAATTAGTGAGAAAATTTTATAATCTTATAGCTACATTAAAAGATAGCTAAAATATTGGGGGGGTGGGTTTTTTGTAGAAAAAATGTTTGTTATCCCGATACTTTTAAAATGTGTTCCGTTACGACAACAGTGGGATATAATATTTTGCTGTTACTGAGCAAATATGAGTCTGTACTTGCACAGATCAGTATTCTGTCCTGACACAAGTCTAATCGGATGCTGTCCATGCCCTAGTTATGTACTAGTCTGTCCTGACTCTAGTCTGTCTTGATTCTGGTCTTATAGAATTTTGTCCGACTGTGATGAAATATAAATGTATCCTAATTACTGATGAAATCAAATTATTCCCTTGCACTGGTCAAATAGAATTTGGTCTTTGTGCTGATAAAATTTAATTTTATCTTGACACTGTCAAATATATTTATTTACTTACATTATTTGAATCAAAGTCCAACCATGTGTCGGTAATATTTAAGTCCGTTGTTCATTGATCAAATAATATTTTCTTTACACTGATAAAATAGTCTATCTTGATGCTGGTCAAATCAAATATTCTCGTGATACTGATGAATATATTTTTTGTTGTAGCAGTGATCAAGTACATACAAATTAATTTTATCTAATGATGATCAAATTGAAATCTGTTCTGACTGTGATAATATAGACTTCAGTCCTGACATTGGTCAAATAGAATTCTATCTTTATACTGATCCTATATAACTCTATTGTTATACTGATCGTATGCAATTTTATCCTATGTCTGAATAAATACAATTATATCCTTACTCTGATTCAATTCCATTTTTTCATGACATTGAACTAGAAAAATTCTGTCCTGACTTGTCAGGTATAATTTGTTGTAATACGGTTCCAGTAAAATTATGTTTGCACATGATCATATCGATTTTCATCTTGATACTGTGAAATAGGATTCTATATTCCAATTATTCAATTATATTTCTGTCTTGACACTCAACATGCAATTTTAACCTGATGTTTCCTCCTTTATGAATGGATTATGTACAGACTCCAGTATAATAAAATTGCAGACTTGCTGGTCATATATACTTTTGTACTGAAACAAGTTGAGTCAAGTTTGTCCTGACACTGATTGAATGCTTCTCAAAGTAGTCAATTATAATTTTCTTCTAACGTTGTTTAAATAGACTTCTGTCCTCATACTGGACTAATATAATGCTTTTATATCACTGATCAAATATAATATTGTACTAAATATGCACAAATTGATTCAGTTCTCAATGGTCAAATTAAAAAAAAAAATTAATTTTAAAATGGATGAGATAAAATTCGGTCCAGAAAATTTCAATTTCAATTTTTTTTTTTCTCAATGGTCAAATGAAATTCAGTCGTAATATTGTTTAAATGGAAATCTTTTCTCATACTGGTAAAGTAGGACTGTGTTCTGACACTGGTGAATTAAAATACTGTCCTCACTAATTAACTGTATTTTGTGTCATTCACTTGTTAAATATAATTTTGTGTAATACTAGTCAAGTAGAGTTATGTTCTAACATGGTTTTATAAATTGTATAGTAACCTTTCACTAAGTTATCAAGTGTCCGAGTAACACAAAATAAACCTTGTGATAATCTAAAAAAAGGTATCTTAATGTTCTTTATTGGAAGAATATAAACCCTTCCCTCTCATTCCAAAATTTTAAGCCTAGTTATAATTAAATGATGCCACAAGAATTCAAAATGCTGCTTCAGAGTAACTTCAACAGAGCTAGAAATGAAGGAATAATATCAAACTGAGCCAAGCAAGGTCTTTGCATTCTGAGAGCCAGTGTGCCAAACATTTTATTTTTCTATCGAGACCATGTTTTTCTCGGAAAGCACTGCATAAAGCTTTACCAAACATTGCATGATGACAGAGATAGTCTAGGGGAAAAAAACTTAAGTGGATTTGGCCTTCTTCATCCTGGGAGGTGGTGCCAAAAGGACCAATATTGACTTTTTAGTGCTGTAATGCCCACACAGACAGATTTGGCCAAATGTGACCCAGCCATTAACCATTGTGTAATTGTTCTTTTTGCGCTAGGTTATAGCATTTATAACTAGTAGCTCAAGGTAGTCACTAGCTATAAATGTTATAACCTAGTGTAAAAAGAACAATTACACACTTTGCTATATAGCTAGCTAGCAAGTATTGCCATAACAAGAGACTTACTTTCTCTAGCTATAGCTAGCTATTAAATATCTAGCTCAACACTAAAAGTAGCCAAAGCTAAAAAGTATTTTGCAATAGCTATATTTTATCATGACAAATCAGAAAGTCTTGATCCTCATTTTCTGTACTTGAATCAGAGATAGATGAAACTGAAGAGCAGTATCAATAGAATCTGAAGGTATGAATAATTATTGCACTCTCCCAAAGGGCAAATCTCATCACTTATTCCTTTAGATTTCCAACTCCACATTTGTTTCTCAGTTGCTATTGCGCTAGGTGTCAATGTGCTGCTACCAACCCGCGCATCACCGCCATTAAGTTCTGGCTGCGGCTGTCCCTTTTGTGATGTCATGAAAGTTACACCACCCACAGGAAGTAAAGTTTTTAAGCTTAGTTTTCTTCAGTTTTCTTCATGAATATTGGACTAACAATTTCCAATTTTTTTTTATACCAGATTATGTATCGAGGACAACAAAATAAGACAATAAAAAAAAAAAAAATTTTTTTTTCCAATTTAGTTACCCTTCAACATTAGATTGGCATTAGTACTATCATCTTCCCTTTACTTCTTTCATGTCTTTTCAGTATAGTTGGTTGCTAAATAGTGCATTAGGCTTTATCTTTGATAAATGCAAAATCATATGTAAAATGGGTGGATGGAGGGAGAAACTAGTTGTTGATGTCTATAATATGGTATTCATTTGCTTACAACTACCATCAATCACTATGAACTAATACTTTAATAGCAGCAGAACTAATACTTTAATAGCAGCAGCACTAAATAATCTTGTTGCCCAAATCACCAGCCTGCTAGAAAGATAAATGCATTAGCCATCACCACTCAACATAAAGTAGTACAATAAGTATTAACAAAAAAAATTGCTTGGTGCAATTGTGTGTGTGTGTGTGTGTGTGTGTGTGTGTGTGTGTGTGTGTGTGTGTGTGTGTGTGTGTGTGTGTGTGTGTGTGTTCATATATATATATATATATATATATATATAGAATTATCTATTTATTTTATTTCATTTATTTATTTATTTTTTTTATTATTATTTTTTTAATTTTTTTTTTTTTTTTCAAGGAGAAACATCCCCAGCCCCTAAAGATGTACCCAAATATATATTACCATGGCATCGCTTTTTTTTTTTTTTTTTTGTTGGATGATCTCTTCTTAATCTCGTCATTGTTGCATGGGTAGTCACTGTTGTCTTTATCATTTTTGCTAAAGCTGGTCCATTGAAAAAAAAAGAAATTATAGTAACATTTGTTCGTATGGAGTTCTTTAAATTATTTTTATTATTCTCTCTTCCATGAAACAGTTGTAAGGTTCAAATGGACACAGTTTGATTACAGTGCCATAGAGAATGGAAGCATGCCTACTTTGATTGAAAAGAGTCCTGACGTTTGGTTAGCTAATCCAGTGACCTTACAAGTGACTCCACTGACTGTTGATGCTGCTCTGGAGCGATCTCTCAATGTTGATGCTAGTGCACTAATGATGAATGAAGATTCTCCAATTCATGCTGGTTAGAATTATAGTTTTGTCATATTATCTTATATCTCATCTGATCATCATTTTACTTAATGTTATCCATACTATGATCTGGTACAAGCAATGGTGGTTCACTTGGATGCCAATATTCTGACCAGTGCAGTTGTAATATTTTTGTCACAATTAATTCCTTGAACTTTTGAATATATTTTCCTATGTGTAGATACAAAAGACTATGACCCTACTATATTCACTGTCACCTTTCCTGCTGACGAAAGATCAGAGAGAGTCAACGTCATGAGTGCCTCTATCCCTATTGTGGATGATGAAACTGATGAAAATGATAGGCAATTATTTCTTGTATTCCTTGAAGTAGTTAATGCCACTGACATTAACCTGGTGGAGAACATTGAGCGTAACCTCTCTCAGTGTAATATTTTGGATAATGACCGTGAGTGCACTTAATGTTGTGTATTCATTCTAATGTTATTGTTTTCACGAGTTAATATAAGCTTATGAATGTTCATTCTTTATCGTTGTCTAGTTTATTTTTAATACTTGCTATGAATGGCATCATTCATGCATATGTATATACAGTAGTCCATCTTTTGAGAGAACCCTCCAATGGGAGACCAGCTCTTTTGATAGACCACTTTTTTCAGGCAAGATGCATTTGCTGTATAAACTTCCTCTTTTGGAAGACCACCTCTTTTTAAGGACCTAAGGCAACCCTAATGATAAAATTTTAAGATAACTATAGAAACCCAAAATATTTAAATGTTCTCCTTTACTTGGTAGTTCCACCTGCTAACTATACAATAAATATTATGAATCATATGATTAGCGAATAATGGTTTAGGCACATAAGAAGTGTGCAGTCTTCCAAAGATATCTAGAAATATAAATACCTTGACCCTAAAAGAAGAAATTGCTTTTTAATGGCAACCAAACATTTCCATGAATCTTAACATTTTACTCTTGCTAATGATGATAAGGCAGATTTGTTGGAACTTATTAAAAATCTGCTAGAAATGATTAATAAGGCCAAACCAATTAAAATATCGCATCTCATGAATCCTAGAACCACCTTACTATAAATTCATAAACACATTTTTATTGTCATTATATATTTTTGGACCACGCCCATTCCCCATCCACCTCTACTGGAAGACCACTTCTTTTGGGAGATCACTTCTTGTGGGATTTAAAGGGTATCTTTCAAAACAAAGACTACTGTATTTACTAATACACAATACACAGTGACACCTACATGCATACAATTATGCTTCTTTTTATTATAGATGTTTCTTCTTTTTCCTTTTCTTTTTTTTTTTTTTTTTTTTTTTTTTTTTTTTTACTAAAGATTTTATATATATATATATATATATTTTGAAAATTCATAGTATTCGCTGAAGGTTGGACACACAATTAGACAGTTGCACCCTCAACTTTATTTTTTCCATGCTAATATAGCATGTAGGTTTATCCTAAAATGTTACCCTCACCTTCTAAAGCGGTTTGTATGTGTATGTAGGTGGGTGGTTTAGTTGTGTAGCCAAAAACGTTACTACCATTATCTAAGGCAGTTCATATATGTGTGGGTGTCTTTAGTGGTGTGTGCTAATAATAGTTTTCCACATACTTCTATATTGGCACAGGGTTACAAAGTACTGTCACTGTGTTTGAAGGTGAAATAGTATTGTGTTCTGAATTAGTGGTTTATGTCATATTGTGAATTTGCCTGAACTTAGCAGATAGTTTGACTATGTGCTGTTTTTCTTGTATTCTATAGCTATTGTTACCATTGGATTTGAAAGGGAGTCTTACACATTTATGGAGCCAAATTCGTCTACACAGATTATGGAAGTGTTTTTGGTAAAGGAAGAAGGCCGTACAACTGAGAGAAATTATAGGATTGCTGTAAATATCGAAAATCCAACTTTACCTGGAGTAAGTTTTGCCACAGCTCAAGATGAAACTTCAGACAATGACTACAACATCACATCAGGAGATATCAAATCCAAGGAACTAGTATTTCTATCATCTCAGCAAAGAATAGAGTTTAGTTTCAATCTGCACCCAGATGAGTTTGCTGAAGGAAGAGAAGGCTTCCTTGCTACTTTAGCACCCAGTGATGGATCACTGCAATATACATTACCGAATGCATCATCAAATGTTTTCATTTCCACAACAATCATCATTGAGAGAAATGATTGTGAGCATTGATTTGTTTCTGTGGATAGTTCACTTTACTTGTTTTGCTCCTCTACACATAACTATTACTACACAAAATATAAAAATATATGTAAAAAAACAAAAACAAACTTATATGTATGACCATATTTTTATAGTTGTTGTAGGATTTGAGAGGGAAATATATTCAGTGAACGAGTCTACAGGAGCTCTGGAAGTGTGTGTAGTGGTCATCAATCCTCCTGTTGGCCACACACTAAATGAAACTATAGTGCTGAACTATAGTACCAGGTTTGAAAGTGCAGGTGACAATAAAGCTTTTGTCTATATTATACTTTACAATTTATTTGTCTATATGCATGTCTGTCTCTCTGTCTACATGCATGTCTGTTTGCCTGCCTGCCTGTATGTATAGTCACCATCTCCTCCCAGATGCCTAGACCAATTATCCTGAAATTTTCATAGGTTGCTCACATGATCACTGGCCCCATTTAGGCACAATGTGATTAGGGCTAGGGCGTTGGTCCATTATATAAAATATCCTATTCATAAATAACGACCAAGTTGTAAGTAAAATCTAATCCCATTCAAAAAGATATTTCTAGAGGAATTTATTTTTCAAATCTACTCATCTGATACACAGTAAGTTCAAATGGACACTAATTACTAGAGGTGCATCATAATTTACTTCAGAATTGGGGTAATGCCTTCCATATCCAGTTGGCTGATCCAGGGTGGGGGGGGGGGGGGGGGAGGCAGATTCCCTTTCAGCTGGAACCAAGGGTGGTTCATCCTCTGTAATCTTGGGCTGGTTCATTGGATCCAGGAGTGGTTTCATCCTCTGTATTCTGGAATAGACAAAACAATTTCCTGTAGGTGTGGCTAAGACAATAACACCTATATGTGGTTAATAATGCTTACACAAGTACTTGGAGACTACACACCAAATTTGACCTGATTGGTCTTTTGGACTAACTTTAGGTAGCCCAAACAATTTTCTGTTGGTGTGGTTATGACAGAACCACACATATTACCACACCTACTTGCTATTAATAATACTGACCTGATTACTTGGAGACCACATGCCAAATTTAAGCCTTTTGTATACAATGGTTTGACTGTGATGCCTAGGCACATACATATGAACTAAAACAATAGATTTCTGTGTGTGTGTGTGTGTGTGTGTGTGTGTGCATTTTTTGTCATTTACTATTATATTTTCTTATAATCTTTAGTTGCTTATCTTATTTCTTCAGATCAATCCGATTTTGAAATCATAGATAACAGCATTATCAAATTTCTACTCTCTACAAATTTACCAAATGACCGCAGAAAATGTGTAGATATTACTATTATTGATGATGACATACTGGAAGATGTCGAGTCGTTTACTCTGTCCTTGATATCCGAATCAACAACAGACACTATTTCTACTAATATCACTGAGATTCTAATTGTTGATGATGATGGTACATACACACTATTATTCTAATACTATATATTATAAAATATCGGTATAGTTTATTTTGTAAGATTATTCCTTAAGTTTTAGTAATGAATGGAAAGTACCTTTTTAGTTCAAAAACCATGTAACACCAAGTAGCATACAACTACCACACATGTATTTACAACTTCACACACATAAGTTACGCACACATGCACGCACACACGCATACACACACGCACACGCACGCACGCATGCACACACATACACACACACACACACACACACATACACACACATACACACACACACCACACACACCCTTGAACCATGAAAGGATGTCATTAATTAGTATGATACCTTTCTGCTCCACAGTAGCAGACTGAATTAAAGTTTAGTCTATACTATTACTGTCCCTCCTTTGTAATGCCTTGCTATATCCTGCTTTCTCATTACTCTCCCTCCTTTGTAATGAGTCATCCGTCACTTATGCCTTGCTATATCCTGCTTTCTCAGAAACAATCTAGCCCTAGCCGTAGCCCTAGCCCTGCCAATGGTTGATGCTGCCTTTCTCCTCTTTCTGTCCTCTAATCTCTCCCTGGTGCACATTAAAAAAACCTTGTCTACATTGTGCTCTCCGTGGACCTCTCTCCTCTTCAGATCTATACCATCTGACCTCATCAATCTTAAACCTCTTAAGATCTTTTCCTACTCTGTTCCTTCACCTTAGCTTACATCCATGCATGTATCTGCGATGGGTAACCAGCCAAACAAGAGCCTCTTGGGAATACGATCGTTCTGCATTCTAGTAACATGACCCAACCATCTCAGTTTCCTTGCTATAGCTACATCTTCAAGAGCTTCATTGATACCAAATTTGCCTCACCTGTACACTGCTGATATAATATATCAGCCTGTTCTCAGATGTTCTGATGTTCATGATGTGCCAAAGACATCTGTTGTTGAATGCCTTAACCTTCAGTGCACACACACACACATACACACACACACAAACAAACAAACAAACAAACAAACAAACAAACACAAAAAAACCAGCAAACAAATGGACTAGTTCAGCTATTTAATAGTCAACTGATAGCACACAACATTTTTGATGCCCAAAGAGGAAGTAATTCTCAATGTCCTGAATAATTATTTTAAAATATTACATTTCTGTAGCGGTTGTAATTGGTTTCGCCAATTCTTCCTATACTGTTCGAGAGGGTGATGACACAGCAACCATAGTAGTTGAAGTTCTCTCTGGCTCTATTCAGGATGATATCCCCCTTTTGATCTCCTTTACAGATGTATCAGCTTTAGGTGAGCTAATTGTTGTTATATAAGCATTTATATTTCATTTGTAAGATGTTACCCTAAAATGAAATAGGTTTATTTATCCACATTATCTATAAGAGGCTAAATTCCCACAAATTCTTTTTTCACTGTAAGTTTCCACATTTTTGTCATGCAAGTTTGTGCCTTCACAGAATGCTCTATATTTTTGTTTGATCTTTAGTTTTGTTTAGTTTTGTCGTGTTTTTTTTTTGCCTGTGGCACAAAGGTCTAGTAACACTTGGAATGGAATGGTGGGGCTGGGGATATCCATGAGTTGGGTACAGAAAATGGATTTTTACCTGTGGTTAGAACATACTGGTTTTACTGAGTTAAATCATTTGATGGTTCCACATGTGCACAACACTGACTCCAAACTCTATTTCATCTAGTGTCCAAAAAAAGCTATTACAATACCATGGGTAAATAACAAAATGAATACTTTCTTTAGCACTTCACTGCATTGCAAAGAACCCCCTGACAAATAGTATGGAAAGAAAATAGTTGAATCCATCATTATGTTTAATAAAAGTACAAAAAATCAAGTTATAAGGTCTGGAAGTAGTGATTTAGGGATGTAGAATCAGGCACATAATATTTGAGTATTTATGCCTAGTCTCAATATTTCTTGGGTAGGTTTTTTTCTCTTGTTTCCTTTCTTTTTGGGGAAACCTTAAATCTTTTCTTCTTTTTTTCAATTCATTTATAAATGTTTTTATTACTATTATGTAATATATTTAGTGCCATGATCGATAAAATGTCCCAACTCACTAATATAGAAAGACTTACATCTCTATCTATATATATATATATATATATCTATCTATCTATATCTGATCAACCAGAGTCTATATTATTAAATACAGTATTTGTTTACCATTTATTTGAGAAACAGGTTTTAATATGTTTTATTCCAATGTTTTCCTTTTTCTCAGAGGGCTATGACTATTGGAATGACCTTTTTTTTGAAGAGATACTTATTCTAAATGCTGACACTCCCTCAGTGAGTTTCGATGTCTCACTTGTGGATGATTCCGATTACGAACTTAACGAAAGTTTTTCTGTGAGTCTTAATTTTTCATGGACTGAGATGGAACGAGTCACCTTGGATCCTATTTCAGCAGTCATCACAATCCTTGATGATGATAGTATGTCAGATGAGAATGGAGTCATATTTATTTGTAACATGCTAAAATATTTGTCGCCCTCTAATCATTTCCATGAGAAGAGCATAAATAACTACTAAGGGTTAACCTTCTCTTTTACTAAACCTTTGAGCTTGTCCACGAGCACTTGCTCATACTCTTCATTATCACCACCAGTAAGAAGGCCTCGATTGCTATGACTTACATATTCTACGGAAATTTTCTAATCCTGTCCATATTTATTTCATTGTCCCTGTAATTAGCGATGCAGATATTTAATTTTGTTGTGGTATAGAGCAACAATGGTGTCAAGTGATTTTAGCTAAAATTCATATTATTTAAAAATATCTGAGATATTTCTCTTTAATAGCCATATCTGTGTTGATTAGATCAGTATAGAAAACTAAAAATTATCATTTTTAGACTGCTTAATAGTAGAAAAACATTTCATTTTATTTCGTAGAAATTGGTCAACCAATTCTAGTGAAAGATATCAAAGTGTAAATTTGTGTGAGAAATAAAAATATTTTGTGTATTACCATAATAGTATGATATCTTATGGGTGGATGCAATGCTATCTGAATTATGTATTAGTATGGAATTATTGTAGAGGCTACATTTTTAATGTATTCTTGTAGTTTGAAATAAAATATTTAAAAAATGTATATAATTCCCGGATTTTTCACCTAGGAATGACTGTTATATCTGTATGGAGTTGTTTGTTTTATAAACCTTTTGATTTGCATTATCATCCACGCATCAATATATATTTACTTGATACCTCAAACTATTATTTAGTCGGGTGTTGATCTGGTAATTTTTGCTGCACTTTGAAATACCAAAATTGGAATACTGTAGTGATTTCACTAATACCTTAGTGGACATTTTCAAATAGCTTTGATTTTTAATACTATATGTATAGATAGATATATAGATAGATATATAGATAGATAGATAGATAGATATAGATATTTGAGAGTGCACTAGCACTCTCTATTTAAGCTTTGCCTGACCATTACTATTGGCATAATACAAAACTAAGTCATACTTAGCCATGTTACTACTAGATAATAACAATCCAAAATTTTCATATGCTATGTTCAGTAGCCTCTTAGAATGGTCTATGTTAAATTTTTAATTCAAAGAGCTCCTCCTCCCCCAGGAAGGGATAGAAAAAAAACAACAACAAAAAAACTTCAATTTCTCCTAATTCTCCATCAATATCTTCCTTATGAGCCATGCTAAAGACAATTTGGAAAGATTAGTTTTTTCGCTAGTACCATTATCTGACGGAATTTCAACTGGCTGTCCATGACCCATCATTTTTTTTACTAGCTTACACAAATATGAAGGTAGTAGCAGCATATACCTGGCATTGCTTGAGATATAATGACATGCCCACAAGAAAAGTGTGGCCTAGTATCACCCACTCATTTCCCTATCAGATTCAAGTCATGTTTACATGCTTCCAAGGTCCATGAATTTGATTGTCTACAAGTATCATAATAAATTTCATCATATTTGGCATTTTTGATCTGACATGACAATACGAAGAGTTGTGGACAGGTGACCTTTCTTTTTCTTTTTTTTTGTTGCTAAAAACTATCCACTGTGTAGGATGTGGTATAGTGGTTTCATAGGAAAGTGGTTTTGCCAAAGCATATGTCCAAGAGTGTTCAAGTACAACTCTGGTACTTTTAGCCTTGTGAATACACATGTAGAGGTTTGAATAGGTTAACCACTATGAGTAGAAAGGATCCAATCAAATGTAATTAACTTCTTCATTCACGGATGATTTATTGAATAATTCATGCCTCAAGACCAGTGTTACCAGATGGATTCAACTCAAACCCACTATTTTATATCACTAATTATTTTCATTTACCGAAAAAAAAAAAAGACACAAATTGTATTTCACTGTCAAACCACATATTACAAAATTATATTTAGATATATTACAGCTTTTTCTTCAGATTACAGCTTTAATATTTGCCTTATGCTCCACTTACAATCTGCATTCAAAATAGGAAAACAGAACATTTACAGCACACCCAGACTGAACAGTTGGAATGGATTCAAACTAGGAATACAGAACATTTCTTGAGAGAAGAACCTCTCTATTTTTATATTTAAATTAGAAAGACGAAATATTTTAGGCACACCCATGCTGAACAGTTAGAATAAAATTTTCCCAGTGGATCAATATACGAATGGATATACAACCAGAATGCTGAAATGGGTGTGACCATATAGATATGCTTATTACGTTCCCCTGGTGACACTGATTCTAAATATATATGGGTTTGTGGGTCTATCTTCAACCGTTCAAGCGTGAATCAACGATACACAGACAGACAGACGGACAGACTATTCATACTTCATAGTACAGCTGGGTGGAAAAGATTTATGGTTTCCCTACAACTAACAGAAACAAAAAAAAAAACCTTCCCAAGAAATATTGAGGCAAGGCATGGACACACGATTATTATGATATGTGCATAATTCTATATTCCTAAATCACTGACTTTGAACTCTATTTCAACCATATAATGTCCAAAAAAAATGCTTTTATTATATTATCATGGGTAAAATAACAGAATGAATATTTTCTTTTATAATATTGCAAGAACCCCCAACCCCATCCCTCATCTAGATAATTAGTAGGTTCTTCCAGTAATAATAGCCTATCTGCATTAAATAATAAATAGTAAGCAATAGGATACATAAATAATATTGAAGGAAAATATGTGAATCCATCATCATGCATAATAGGAGTAAAAAAATATAAAGTTGTAAGTCTGAACGCAGTGATTTAAGGATGTCAAATCAGCCACATAATAATCGAGTGTTTATGCTTTGTTTCAATATTTCCTGGGTAGGTCTTTTTTCTTTCTGTAACCTTTGGGAAATCCAAAAATCTTTTTTCCCATTTAATTATAAAATGATTTTATTACTGGTATATATATATATATATATATATAATATGTGTATATATATGTATATATATAATATCTATATATATAATACATATATACTTTTTATTTTATTAACTTTCTTTCCTCCTTCTATGTAGATCTGGAATTTGAATTTGTGCCCAGTGTATACACATATTCTGAAAGTGATGGGCAAGGAAGTGTGACTGTCAGTCTGAATAATGAGACACAGATGTCACAGGATTTGTGCATGTTTGAATCCCAATCACAAAAGAAAGGTAATATCTTAACTTTTATTATGAGAAGTCAAAATAGATATTGATCTGTGAAATTTATTTTTTCCTAAATCTTTTTTTTTTTGTTCCGTTTTGGTATGGTGATTTACATTGCTACTGTTGTGCATGTATGCTATTTAACTATACTTAACATTTATGCAGCCATAGGAAACGAAACAGATTTTGTGTCTACTATGGAAGTATTTACCTTCTTTCCTTCCCCAAGTGCTCGCCAGACCTTGGTCATCAATATTGGCATTACCGATGATCTCCTTGTTGAAGAAACTGAGACATTGGATGGAGTTCTCTTCCTCACTACAAATGATTCAGCCATTTCTTTAGCACCCAGAGAAACATCTATTTCCATCATTGATGATTATTGTACGTGTTCTTTTATGATTATATTAGCATCCAAAAATTTATATCTACCTTTTCTTTTTTTTTAAATCTGCTATTACCACACATATCAGCCATATAGTTCTATGTACAGTTCTTTTAAATCATGCATATGTCCATGCTATCTGTTGCATTCGCAACCAGAATACTCAGTTATTTCAGTTTTAATTGATTAATATTATTCCCTTTCTTTTTTATTTGTGTAGCTGTTGTGATCGGTTTTGACCGACCCTTTTATGAAGTTAATGAAGATGTGCAATCTGGAGTTATTGACATAGTTATCCAGATCCTCATGGGAGAATTGAGGATTCCAGTTGAAGTAAACTTCACAACTCAGGGCTTTGATGCATTAGGTTTGTGAACTATTTATGATAAAACAACAAAGAATAAGTTTAATCACCTAACACAGTTATCTGCTATGCTACTAAGAATATATCAATGATCTTGCGCAATAGCCAGTGTGCTTTAGTATACTATCATCTATATTTATATATTAAGTGTGTCTAAAAAGTGTTTATTAATTATTTTTTCTTCCTCTATCAAAATCACTCATTTATTAGATGGATTCGACTATGTAGAAATGACACAAACTCTGACCTTTGACAGAGACACTACATCCTTCACTATTCCAGTGACTCTCATTAATGATAATGTCCATGAAATGAACGAGGAGTTCTTTGGTCTACTCACTACTGTTGAAGATTTTTATGTTGTAATTTTTGACCCATTTTTCACTATCATTCAAATCATGGACGAAGACGGTTAGTAATATTTTTTTCCATTTAATACAGTTGATCATAACATAATCCTTTAAATTGGGCAGTTTGGACTATGAATTAATATTTCTTAACATGCCATGATAAATATTATTAATTTAATTCTTATTTCGTAAAATTATTTTTCTTGTTTATGAATATTCATACACAGAGATCACCTTTAGCTTCAGAGAGGAAATTCAAACTGTTTCAGAAAGTACTGGTATAGTGACTGTAAACATTGATCGAGATGGCGACACTGATGAATTTTTTATTCTTATGGTCAAAGGAGGTAATATATTTTTAGTAAGTATAGTATGTACCCTAATGTAATGTTACAGTAACTAGTTATGATTTTAGTATGAAAATGCAGCAAGTTTTACCTAGAACTGTCTAACAGCTATATAATCTGGTGCATGAAGCGTGGATGCTTCTGGTGTAAACATAATATTTTTTATAGTTTTGCCATATTATCTATAGGGCTTAAGACTTGTTATTGTGTAGGTGGAACATCTCTCTTATCATAACGAAAATAACAGTAGTTTGGTTCTAACATCATTTTACTATGTTCCTGTCACATTGTTTCAATTCTACAGCTTTCCAAGATGAAACTGGTTTGATAGTAGACAGGGTTATAGCTTTTTCTCCAACAGACTTGGAGATGTCCATCAATTTCACTGTGATAGATGATAACATTGCACTTGAGCCAACAGAGTATTTTGAGTGGACTCTGTCACTACTCACTGTGAAGGACGGAGCAAGCATCTCTCCCTTCAATACTTCTAATATTGTAATAGTGGATGATGATGGTATGTCACTTCTTATATTCAAGGCATGGTCATTACATTAGAAAATAAAATCATTACCTTTAATTAGAAAAATATTTGTTTTTAATAAAATATTCTCTTAGTCCTTGTTTATCATATTTTGAATTTGATAATATTATTATGGTAGAATTGGAGATTCAACTTATCGTGGCTAATGGTGTCCTTGAATCTGAGAATGTTCTGCTTGCATACGGTTCAGCAATCCATTTGTGTCAAACTTTGACATTGACATCTCTACAGTTCTTCCACCAAATATAACTATTGAATATACTGGTGAGCAAATTCTTTATACTAGAGATACTGTTAGTGGAATATGACTCGAATGAACCCAAATCAGAGTGAAGTATTTATTTATTGGTTCTTAATTTCCATATGATTCATTATGTCATTAGTAAGTAATCTTTATTTCAATTTAAAAGTTATTTTGATGATTTTATTGAAATTAATAAATTTAATTAGATGCAGTTATAACATACATCATGATGACAGCATACTAAATAATTAATCCTTCTAATTGAGGCTATTGAATTGTGCAATTCATCCCAATCTGAGATGTTTAGATTACTTCCACTAGTTTATCACCCATATTTCCTTTATGTCATGAGCATGCTCTTGTTTCATGTGTGATTCCATTTACTGATTAATTGTTGCATGCATATTACCTTACCTGTGTTTAATTCTTCTTATTCTAAAAGTGCTGACAAGTATAAGTAATGTACACAAAATATAATCAGTATTCATTTATCTATATCTATAAATGTTAAAGGTGTGTGTGTGTGTGTGTGTGTGTGTGTGTGTGTGTGTGTGTGGGCTCGTTGGACAGCCAAATGGCTGAATAGATATTGATGAAACTTTGCAGATTAGGCAATTAGGCAGTGGCGCATAAGAGAAATGTTGACCTTGTGATCTGAAGGAAGAGATGTAATATGTTCCAATATCAATTTGTAATATGTGGTTTAAATGCTAAATATAATCTGTGCTGGTGTTTTTGTAGTGATTTCTTCATAAGCTGATAAATAGGTAATGACAAAAAGTAGTGACTTTGAGCTGAATTTATCTGGTAACACTGGTCTTGAGTCATGAATACTTCAATAATACTTGCGTGAATGAAGAGGCTTGAATCACATGGATACTCTCAACGCAGTGTGGTTATTCCTATTCAAACCTCTTCCTCTAGGTTTGTGAGGCCTAAAATGCCAGAAATGGTCTCGCATAAGTCTTAAACTTTGGTTGGATCACAGTTGACCACACCACTCTCCTACAAATTTACCAAACCACCATAAAATTGTAACATGCTCTTTAGGGTAGCCACATCCTACAAAGTGGATGGTTTTTAGCCGCCAAAAAATAGGGTCGCCTGACAATATCTTTTCCTGTGGGTATGTCAGGTAAAATGTGCCAAAAATGATGAAATCTATTTATGGTACTTATGGACGGCCAAATTTGTAGACCTAGAGACCTAGAAGCATGCAAATTCAACTTAATCTGGTAGGGGAACAGATTCAGTAACACTAGGCCATAACTTTTTCTATGGGCATGTCATTATACCCTGGGCTACGCCGGGTATATGCTGCTAGTTGATAATAGTTGCACTAAAGCAATTTATTAAGTTGCATTATTAAGCATTTGAACTATAATTTAAATGAATTGAAATTAATATGACCTTAATGTGCATGCAGAGAAAGACATGTTTCCAGATAGATACTGTAAGTAGGGTTGTACCTTGTGCAAAGCTAGTGGAAAACTAGATGGAACAGAAAAGAATTTTAACTTACAAGCTACTCTTTATTTAGTGACATTAATCAAGTATCAACCAATGAAAATAGTAAAGAATACTTGATGTAAAAATGTTTATTCATTGTACTATATATTTTATTACGTAAGGAGTATTTCCTAACAATTATTAAAAAAATGCCAAATGCATATAATGAAAGTAGGTTGGAGTTCTATTAATTCTATGATTTTAAAAAATTATTTATTTATATCATTTTATTTATTTATTTTATTTTATTAGGAAGTAACCTTACACTTCTGCAGTGGAAGCAGTGACTAGTATCCAAACTAACTCTGTACTTGACACAGATGTATATGTGTATAATCTAACAACTTGGATGGAAACTAAACTGCACCCGAGGCTCAACAAACAAACATGCAGACATGCATACATACATACAGACAGACATTGGTTGAAAAAGTGTAGCAAGATGCATATGAGTTCCATCACACTGCATGGTTATAGATTTTCCTTCATCAAAATAATGTTGTTGGTTCAGCTATTTTATTTGGTATTTCATTTTTCGGTATTCAAGCTTGCAGCTACGAAGATGCACTCAATTAAGGTTGTATGAATTTTTGTGTTCCTACGATGAATCATTTTGGCCACTAGGAATATATAAATATTTTAGCTGTGTATGACGCATTTCATTCTAAGCTGCAGATGATATTAGGGATGCGGATGCATTGATACTCTCATGAATGCAATGCATTTTTACACATTTGCATTTACTCATCTTTTTCTGTAGCCACAGCGGGAGTTGACTTCAGCATCCCTCCTAGCTTTTTTACAGCTCAAGCTGCTCTACAAGATCCACCATTAAATCAGTGCTTTCGTGTGTTCATTTTGGATGATCCTGCTGTGGAAGAGGAAGAATGTTTTACCGTGACAATCTCACTCCCTCCTCCATTACCTGAGAGAGATGTGATATCTATTACTGATGGTTTGGATAGCTCTCTCATTTGCATCATTGATAATGACAGTAAGATCAATTTGTTGGTTTATTATTCTTTATTTAAATTAAAACTACTCCCCCCCCCCCCCCCTCCAGTATTTATATTACCATTTAATCATTCCTACCTCTCCATCACCACCTCTAAAAACACAACAAATAAACAAAATCACTGCAGGAGTTGTCATTGGATTTGACCCTGTTTTCGTCATCATTGGAGAGACAGAAGCCACAGCTGTATTGACTGTTGTTGTTGAATCAGGCATACTTGATAGAGCTGTTGAAGTTTTATTCTCCACATCTGATGGCACTGCGACATCAGTGGCTCCTAGCGATTTCTTCTCCGTGACAGACTCTGTTCTTCTGTTCGACTCTTCCAATCTATTTCGGGAAGTCTTTATCACAATTGTAAATGATGAAATTTTAGAGGACGTGGAGATATTTTTTGGAAACTTAATGACTTTTGACAGTGCTGTTGAATTCCGTCCTGAAACTCGAACATCCAATGTCATTATTCTTGAAGATGGAGATGATTGTAAGTGGTATGGGGAAAGTATTTTTACCAATGAACTTTAACAAGTTCATGGAGTTTAAATGTTACTTTCTTGGGAATCTTGTTATTGGAATTGTTGTAAAACTTCCTCTGACCACCAGTGCTGAGGTCCCAGGTTCAACTCACGTGTCATGGCTGAATTTCCCCCCCCCCCCCCCCCTTTTTTTGTTGATAGATAAGGAACGGAGTCTTTGAATATTAGAGTGTTGCTGTACAGCATAAGTTCACATTCTATATGGAGTGGGAACATTTAAACTATTGACTACCTAGTTGCTTTGCATGCATATTATAAGCATTTTGAAATCTTCCTTTTTTGACCTTCAATTGTAGCATTAATTGGGAAGAGATTTTTAGGCACATTTAGGCCAAAGAATTTATTCCCCCCCCCTCCCCCCATGAAACTTCATCACCCTCACATTCCTTGTGGTATAGGATTGCAGCAAATTTATTTAAACATTCTTGCTATAGGTGATCATATATCTTGAGCGTTGGAATCAATACAGTATATATATTTTTCAAAATACACTTTGATGTTGCAACGGTGGCATCATGTTACTTTGTATCCTTGCAGTTGTAACTATTGGATTATATATTACATTATCCTCATTAATACTTCGAGTGTTGAAATTTTTTTGATATGTGAGGACTTCTAGAGTTGATAATTATTGGCTATGTGCATATAATGGGTGATTTATTTTTCTGTTGTAAGTGCAATAGGAAATATCTATACTATGATCACTTTCCCTTCAGCTATCACCATTGAATTCCAGTTTGTAGACTACACAACAGAAGAAGGGGAGACAGTCGAAGTGTGTGCTGTTATTTTATCTGGCTCTTTAGAGAGAGAAACAGAAGTTGTTATTGCTAGTAGCGATGATTCTGCAAGAAGTAAGATCCACATAATTGTATGGTCATATTTTTAAGAAAAAAATTATAGATGATAAATTCACACTATACATTGATATTGTAAAGTTTAAAAATTTGCTGCAGGAAGTACAATATTAATTCAATAAATTGCTTCTTTTAAATTATGCATTCGTTATTTAATTTTAGTAATTTTACACTAGATGGCTTTGTTAGATTAAATCACACACCTGTACATTTAATATTGCACTATGGCTTGGAATAATGAAGCATGACAGCAAGTATAGCATAGCTAGAATAGTATGGGATTGAAATATTCATTTTGTTCTAAAGTGTGTATTGAATCAATACAGTTGACACAGAAAAAGGCTTATACTCAACGTATTCAAAGAATTTATGTAAAAGTTTAGTGTTAAATATTCAATTGCTTCTTCAGTCATGGTTAATTATTTCCCCCCATATTATCTAATATACCATTATTAGCTTTGATCTTATAAATATTAGGTGGAGAGGACTATGAGGTTGTCTTGGCAACCCTTGTATTTGATTCTGCAACAAGTATTGTCTGTGTTGATGCAATCACCATTGAAAACATGGTCAGGGAGAATGAAGAAAGCTTCTTTCTGACCTTGTCCACTAGTGATAGCACAACTACTCTCAATCCTGCAATGACAACAGTTTTCATTGAAGACAATAATAGTAAGTTTGTCAGTTTAAATAAAATATAAATTGTAACCATGACTAATTACAGTGTACTTTTTGAGTATGTGATTATTTTTGATATCTTTTATCTTTAGCACTTGTTATTGGCTTTGAGAACAGTATGATTTCTGTAAGTGAAGATGACATCTTTGTGGAGGTGTGTGTAATTGCCATGAATGACTTTGATGGAGAAGCTGTTGTACTGCTTGAAACCTCAGATGGATTAGCAGTAGGTGAGTTGTGTACTGAAGGATTTGGTTAAGGAACATGTGTTCTGTATATGCATGCTGCATTAATGTGGTTGTTATAAGAAGTTATGAGTTGTATAAATTAAAGTTATCTTCTCTGCATTTAGGTTCCCATATCTACTGACCATAACTTAAAATTCCATTCATCTATCAAATTGATATCATGATTTTTAAATTACATCTAGGCTTGAATATCCTATCTATCATCTCTTTTATTAGTTTTCCTATAATTAACGGTATGATTTTTTAAAACCTCAATTGATCACAGTGGTTAGTGTACATGTATGTGTTAAAATGTTTTGTTATTTCTGATTGTGACTCTTACAATTGATTTCTGTTGACTTTGTATTCAGCACCTGATGACTACACTTCACTCTCTGTTGAACTGACCTTTACATCCTTGGAACCTGTCATCTGCTACAATATCAGCATTGAAAATGACCCTGATTTTGAAAATTTAGAAAATTTCCAAGCTCTGTTAAGAACTACTGACCCTACAATTGTGCTAAATCCTGATACAGCAGACATTTCAATTGAAGATGATGAGAGTAAGAGTCACTGTAGATATTAGATACTAGATACCCAGTTTAAAGCAAATAAGGAATATTTCCTTATTTTTTCGGTAACACATTTGTATGGAAGAGCTTAAAGCTATGTGTGTATTAACATATTTTTTTACCTAGCAAAAGAATGAATGCTAATTTTATTTTATTGCTGATTAATATTTCCTTTTTTATTTTTCATTTTGCACTCCCCTTTGATCTAATTTAACAAATACAGTTATCACGATTGGATTTGTTGGTGTAATGGATAGTATTTTTGAAGATACTCCTGGATATCTTGATATCTTTGTGGAGATCAGAGGAGGTGGAGTGTTGCAAGCACAAGTTATGGTTACCTATGCAACTGCTGAATCTGGTGCAGGGAATGCTGCTACAAGTAAGTTAAGGCTAGTAGTGGGTTTGTAATTCTAGTAAAATGGTTTGTTGCAAGGAAGGAAGATTTTGAGTTTGTTTTTGGAAATATATAAATGTGGAATATATTAAATCAGAGAATCAAATGACTATTAATTATTATTACATGCAAATTATTCATCGGCAATGATTTTCTAACATAGTGAGCTGGTGAATGGAACTTTTAACAATAACTATCTGTACATGATAATCCATATGAAGTTGTCCAGGAAACAAACTTGATACAGGCTTTCCTATGTTCTTTTATGCAGCATTTAAAAAAAAAAAAAAAAAAAAAAAAAAAAATTTTTTTTTCATGTGCAAAATGTTAGGAATAGTCATTGGTGTGGAATAAAAGTGGTTTTTAGTGTAGATTCAAATCATTTTAGTTTCTTTCCCCCACAGGGTGAAAAATACACCCAGCAACCAAGCAATTCTTACAAGAATCAGTTATGGGCCATGAATAAAAGTTAGCAGTATAGAAGGAAAAAATTTGCAGACTTGCTTTCTATCTGTAGCTTAAACAGTACATCTACTTTCAATGAATGCCCTGAAGCCTTAATTTGGTAAAAATTTCAGTACAATTTGCTCAGATGATTTATTCTTTTGCTGGTCTATTAATCTCAGTTAGTTCTCAACTTTCTTGATAGGTATGTAGATATAAACTAGTATCTAACAATGGGAAATACAAGGAAGGAAATTTTAAAGCGATATCATCTTCATAACTTGAGATGGCCTGAGGCATGTGTGAAACTTACCACTACACTTATTGTTTACCACCACCTTGCAGTTGTAAAAAAGGCTGATCCAGCAACTTCAAGATTGCAGCATGTAAAAAATAGCGTAAATGAATTTATAGCTCCTAACAGAGCACGTCTTTACTATTGTAGGCTAATGATATAGTTGTTTTAACTTTTCTAACAGGAAGCTATAGTCAACTATGTCAAGAGCACACCAAAAACTCCAAGAATACTGCATTTTTTCTTCTTTGTAGTTCTGGAGTTTAGCTGTAGCTACACTTTAGTTAAGCAGGAATAATCAATATTTGTATAATCAGCAGTTTATTGTAGCATTTGACATTTAATAGCTATGTTCATTTCCTTCCACTCTATAGGTGATGTTGATTTCTCTGCTGTGGATGGGCAGCTTATATTTCTTCCTGGCAGTGAAAACTTGCCACTATCTTTCCGAGTTAGTATTTTTGATGATGGTGATTTAGAAGGAGTTGAAGTATTCTTAGCAAGACTGACCACAAATCAGCCTCATGTAATTGTTTCACCTGACGAATACACTATTAATATACAAGATGACGATGGTAAGTCTATCACTTTTCTCTTCCACTCTTTCATTTTATTTATAAAAAAATTAATAACCATTTGTTTAGTTTTTATGAGAATATTATGTTCCGATCATTCAACTTTTAAGTTTTTAATCCTGATTTGTGGATATCCATTTTTTCTTCCAACAGTTCCATTAATTGGGTTCACTAATACACAGTATACTATTGATGAGAATGCAGGAGTGGTCACCTTAACTGTTGGTGTAATCTCCGGCCTTCTCCTAGAAGATGTAGAGGTTAATTTGATGACAGGAGATATACCAGGGGAAGCCATTTGTAAGTTAACTAACATTACTTTTTGGTTGATCTTATGGTGGAGATGTAGAGGGGATAGTCACAATTGAGTTGTGATGATTCTGCATTAAGATGCCTCAAAGTTTATAAAAATTTTAGATATATTTAATCTTTCTCTTGCATGTGTTTTGTTAATTTTTTTCACAACTTTTCTTATGTTTCCTTTTATAGCAAGTGAAGACTACTCTTCGTTAAATGTTTCACTATCATTTTCAAGCATAGTTACAAACATTGATATTGATGTGCCACTAATCGATGATGATGCGTTGGAAAGGAATGAAATCTTTCAGGCTAGCCTGGCCATTATTACAGTTGGAACTTTCACAGGTCTCCGCCCAGATCTCGCTGAAATTATTATTGTGGATGATGATCAGTCCGAGGATTGATCATTACACCTGGACACACATGCAAACATACTCATGAACCATATATATATATATATATATATATATATATATATATTATTTAGCAATATATACTGGCATTGTGAGCACAATGTCAAAATGAAACATTATTGAAGCCACTCAAAACATCATTTTTATACCCTTGTACTTCATTCAAATATAAGCTGCTCATTAAGTAGGAATGCAAAATTCCAGTTGATTTTTTAGTAAAGTCAAATTGTTTTGGAGACATGGTATGATGCTGGAATGTAGATTGCCAACAATTGGGTTCCTATGTTTGGAACTCACTTTGGTTTTATTTCTTTTGTGTGCATAGAAACAGTGAACAAAGGGGGGAAATGAAAGAAAATAGTGGGAGAGGAAGAAGAAAGGAGACAAGGAAGACAAAAAAGAAAAGGGGGGCAAATTTTTCTAGATTGATTAGAATACAGTATTTCTCTCTTGGTGAACCATTGAACTATGGTTTTTGAAGATTCTTAACGAAATTACCAATTTTTAGGGGTTGTAAAAAAAAAAGAGAGAAAGAAAAAATTTATTCCCACCATCCCAAGGGTTTGACTGTTAACACACATGAACGCAAGCACGCACACACACACGCACACACACACACACACACACACACACACACACACACACACACAGCCTGGGCCAATGTCAACATAAACATTATAGAAGCCACTCAAAATCAAAACACCATTTCTAAAAAAATGAGGGAAAGAAGAAAAGATGGAAGGAAAATGGGGGTGGGGCTAGGGAGGAAAGGTTTGAAGGATGAAAGAAAGCACCTCTCGAGGAGGGTCTCTTTATTGTTTTTTCAAGACAGACTACAGGTTCTTGGCATCACCCACTGTACAGGTAACAAATGGCCATGAAATAAACTAGCTCTCTTCCATCCAGTTCCATCACCTTGTCTTTAATCACTATGACAGCCATGTTGAACATTTCATCTGTGAAGACCAACTCTACTCATGGTGCTTGATGTCCTTGGTGAAATCCTCTCTTTGATGCATCCACAGCTGGACAGTGTCTGTGACACTGCACATTTGCAGCATGATAGCAAAGAGGTTTCTCAGCTTGTGCAGTGACAGTGACGTGGGTGCCTCAGTCAGTGTGGCATCCGAATGTGCATCTTTTTCACATAGACCATGAAGTTTGCGGTTTCGCAATAAGTTTTGCATTTGTATCTGGAAACAGTATGCAGCATTTTGAATGAAGTAGGATCCTTGACTTCATGCAGGAGTTTGGGGGGGGGGGGGGTGGCTGGGATGGATGTGCAGACTCTTCCAAGAGTGGGATCTTTCAACACACTGAGAAAGCCATCCACTGGCTTATCCTTCTTCTGGCAAATCCACATTTTATTCCAGGTGTAGTAGGATGGCACCTGATTATACAGCATGGCCCTGCATCCTGCTGGAAGAGCTTAAAGAAGGCAGTCAATATTATTTTCATTGGAGTTCGGCTTGCTGGTGTGCGGTGTCAGATGTGAAGTAGTTCTGCTGTCCATTTTCGAGGTGAGTAGCAAGTGTCAACACCATTTGGTGGCATTAGTGGATGGGAAAGACACACAAATCCCAAATTGCCTCATTGCTGTTATTGCATCTACCCATCTGGTACTGCCTCACCTCATCCCTGCTGTTTGTATCCTCAAATCCAAATGTCGCTGTGTCAAATCCTTTGCAGATGTACTTTCAGATGTACTAAATGACCTTCACAGTACTGCGAACTCAACATTTATGTGGACATCAAATGGTTTGGAAAGAAAGGAAGTGAGGCACTATTTACCTGTTATTAATCTCCACCTCCTGCCTTTCTCATCTTCAGCTTTGCAGTGAACCCTCCATTAATAGGCTTTCTTCTGCCACTTGATGGGATACATGTTGCAGATGATTTCGCCAAAGATGGAGCTTCTCTTGCTTTGAGATTCAAGTGAACATCCTGGCAAGCAGGTTGTTGCAATTTGTGTGCATCTGACCCTAAAATACTTCAGCCTTCACTTCTGGCCAAGTGAGGTTGCTGGTGAATGTGATGAACAGGTCTGATCTGGATAGCCACTGTTCCGGACAAAAATGATATTGTGTCCGCTCGTGAATGTATCTGAGTCCCCCTGTAAAGCTGGAAGGAAGAATGTGGAGCAGTCCCACTTTGTGTACCCCAACAGCATCATTATCAATGCCATCCATCAAATGCATGTTCTGCTCACTGTGAAGTTCCTTCTGATGGGTATTGATGTACTGCAGTCTCTCCCCCCTCCACCTTGGAAAACATGTCAGTGGCATACAGATGAAGAGGATCTGACTGTGAAGGAAGAGAGTGAAGTTGCCGTCATGGACCATCAAGTGATGTGCATAGAAATCTTTGGAGGAAACTGTCTCGGTGGTAGATGGTCGGTTTGTGACTGAATTGACCAGAATGATGCCAAAGTGGTAACCATCTTCCTCACTGATGCAGATGAGAGGATACTGAAGAATACCATAGGAGTGGTGTGTTTCACACAGACCTTTTCTCCCTGTTGCATCCAGTGGGTGGAGCACAATGTCATAGTGGGCGGAGCACAATGTCATAGCGGACATATTCAGGGCCAGCAAGAACAGTGCTAATTTCATTTGTGGTGGGTGCATGAATCAGTTGATATGTTCTCCTGCAGGATGCTTGTTCAAATTGATGATGACTCAGAAATCTGCCTCAGGTGCATTTTCTAAAGTATACTTGAAGCTGGTGACATAGCTGTTGTGTCTAGAATAGAAATTGTGTTAATAAATTGTGTATTCTAAATTAGACTGAAATGCACACTGACTCATGGAGTATCTCCAGTAGATATAGTCATGTTGAACATGTGGCCATCGAAATTTGAGAGCCTCTGTTCTGCCTGCTGCTGTTAGTAATCAATAAAGTACAGCTGCAAGTACTATGGGTCATCATATGACAGCAGTGAATGGTCCCAATTTGATGGTACCCCTAACTCTGCACCTTGATTGTCGACCACATGATGGGGGAGTGACGGTTGAGGCATAAAAGGACTTCATTTGGAAGGATGAAGTGTAGAACAGAACAGGATGTTTTTCGGGAAGTGCTTGTACATGGGCTTGAGATCTTCAATGGCTCAGGTGATCTTGAATTTGTGGTGGACATGCCTCCTAAGCAGCACAGTTCTGGTGGCTCACCAGGCCATTTCTGAGCCATACTGGCATGTGACTATCATGCCTCTGGATGTCAGCATGTGCAGCATAGTTGGTGGTTGGGTCATAATTGTAGGCAGCTGCTGTGGTTTTTAAAGCTGGAAGGTGGGTCTCACAAACCTGGGCAGACCATTCCATTTTTGTGGCAGCTGCTGTGATAGAGATGTCCTTTTTTTCCCCCTTGCCCTTTTCCCCCCTTGCCCTTTTTCCCCCTTGCCCTTTTTCCCCCTTGCCCTTTTTCCCCCTTGCCCTTTTTCCCCCTTGCCCTTTTTCCCCCTTGTCATGTGGATGCTACTTTGGTACGTACAGCTTGAAGGTGGGCCTCATAGGCATGGGTATTCCCCTCTTGTCCTGTGTCAGCCATCCTAGTTCAGTTATCCTGCTGATGGGCATCACACTGCTCTTCAGTTTCAAGGCTCTTTGCAGTTGCCTTAGCTTTTGTATATGGAGTCTCCTGTCCAAGTCTGCTACATCTCTTTGGTGGCAAGATTAAATATGCCAACAAAACGCAGAAATATGATAGAATTATAAATGTTAGAATATGCTATACCTTTTGAAATATGCTATACACATTAAAATTACTCATTATTTTAACTTAATTTTGTTTTCATGGCATGGGCTGTAATCACAGAATTACTGGGAGAAAACATCAAACTATTGGTATAATATATCACAGAAATAATATTAAAAAAATTTTTTTGTGCTTTAAAAAGCATTTACTTGTGCTTTAAAAAGCATTTACTTGAAAGTATCACATTTTAAAGGCAAAAATTCAAGTAAGAATGAAAAGGAGTGAATAATAAAAAGGAGTTAACAAAGTAGCTGAGTACACAGTAATAATATTCAACTCTGTGGGAAAAGACAAAATTTTACACTATTTAAGCTGAAATTATATAGCAGTAAACCATTTTGTAATAGCACTTCAGGAAAAAAACTTAAACTGGCTTTTAACTTTCAGGGATTTGGCCTTGAGCCTTCATGAAAAAATGGCAACGCTGACCACAGGTATCATTTGTAAAATGTATGGAAGTATGGTTCCCCACGAATAATGAGGAAAAGAACCAAATTTGTAGCCAAAACTCTAGACCCATCCCTTCCCAGGAAGAACTAGATGTGGTCTGCCAGACTAACAAAGGCTTTGCCTCTGCTAGAAAAGACTCTATTAGTATTACCCTACTTCCTAATGAAAGATGTTAGTGGATAACTGTTGTTGCTACACAGTTCAGGAGTGTCAAATAATAATGATGATAGCACTCTTGTTAAATCCTTTTTCACTGATACGATTTTAAATTGCTTAATAGTTGCATGATTTAAAGACAAATACCTCCACCCTTTGGGCCAGCTTCATAGTGCAGACTTCATATTAATAATAGGTAAAGTATAGACATATTTGTTCTGCTTGCTCTCCACCTGGAGTAACCTGAAATGGACGAAGCAGAGCCTAGGCGTGATAGTATTGTAGCCGGTGAGACCTCCAAAGTTAAGAAGAAGAAAAAGAGCTCTGGCAATAAATTGAAGGCTAAAGAGGATGAATACCGGTAAAATTAAAAGTATATTTCCAATTTAAAGTTATAATGCAGGTCTAACTGGAAGACAAAATTATGGCATGATAGTATTGTTACCATGGCAACAAACAAGTGATTACTTCAAAATAGAAGAAGCACTGTATTAGGAATGACAATAGCTATTGCTATAAGGAAGAGTGGAACTATCAATTTTGAGGCACAACTAAACCCCATAATTTTGAAATTCTAAGTCAAGAATGTCAACTTATAAGGTCCTAGGTTTTATGGTTCAATAATGGCTAATTGGTACATTATATTATCTTACTATAATTCATAATTCACTTGTGTGTCTGTCTATTTATATGTGGGACTCTAACTCCTCCCAAACCAATAGAGGATCTTCATGAAACTTTCAAGGATTGATTAGGGCATCTCACTGCACGTCCTTGCAAAAGTTTTGTTCATATCTGGTTGCTATGGGTGTGGTTTTGCCAATGGGTATGGTTTGGTGACATGGAATATCTAAACTACACCTGAAACTTGGCATGTTTATTAATGGTATCATGTTTGTTAGATTAATGAGTTTAGTGTAAATAATTCTACATGTTACATAAAGCAATGTTTGTTACTGCAAGTCACACTAAATACTAGAGGTGCATTAATAATATTTACTTAAGAAATACCCCACAAATCCCCCCACCCCCTATATAAAACAATAAGCAAACTGAATAAGTTTGTAGCTACAGGAGGCTGGACACCTACCAAAAAACCGCCCATAGGCGGGTTTTTCACAAGTTAATATTATGTACCAATTGAGCCATTATTTTTTGGTTTGGTAAAATAATTATAATTTGTTTTTAGTCATTTTATGAAGAAGTGCTATCACTGTAGCATCTCCCAGGAGGTCATAGTTGATGAGGACATTGTGGAGATACAGAATATTTATATATCCTTTGACCTCTACCAAGACTCGATTTGCTTGAATGCTGATCCAAATTCACAAATATTTACATTTGAATGCTGAGCTAAATTTCTCATGTTATCTTTATTGATAGGCGTGTCAATGCAGCACTGGAGGTGAAGACAAGTGAACTGGTGAAAGAAGCCACACAGCTGCTGGTACAAGATGTAGACACTTCTATACCAGATTGACCACACCCCTATTCATCCAGGCAGTGCCTACCCCTTATCTTTCCCTCTATATTCATTTCATCTTTACTTCTACAAATAATCTGCTCTTTCTAGTTCCTCCCTGTACATGTATTCTGCATGTTAAGGATATAACAATTCAAAATTGCTCAGGAGGGGAACCTATTAGGCTTGCAAAGCATTGAACTGGAAGAGAAAGACTATGGAGGTTCCTCCTCTTCCAAGGAGGAGTCAAGCACACTAGAACAAGTACTCAACAACTGTGGGAATGGCCAGAATCCAGTGGGAAGGTGTGGGGTTCGATCATGCTCTACTGAACCAGGCAAGACAGCAGTGTGGAAACCCCGCAAGAGGTATGTGGGTACCTGTGTGCACATGCATGTACATGAGGTTACAGAATGAAAGTGCACAGTGCATCTTTTCTGTTGATCACATCCTAGCCATTTATTCTTAGTTTAGCATTGATGCACAGTGATGCAGTGTGTTAGGAATAGCTCACTACTCTTGTGCCACCATCTGTGCATGCATGCACAATGCCTGCACTAATGTGCCCTCACATGGCTCTGGCCTACCAAGCACCCTGCATGATGGTTGGCCCTGCTAGTTCATAGTGGAGATCGAAACAGTTTCCTAGAACGCTTTTCTAGGTCCGACATTAATTTATATTGACACTTACAGAATAATCTCTGCACTATTTGTTTTAAGTTACTGCACATAGCTAGTTATTGTTGTTGTTTTATATATGAGCAATAGCAGCTATGCTATTTCTGCATTCTACTGGTATGGCTGATTTCCCCCTCCCCCAACAGTATGTGGAGAGCTTGGGCTAAGGTCAACCCAAAAGCCGCCTGCAGGGCGGGGTTTTTTTTGTGCTACTTTATTGAAATAGTTTTAGCCATCTGGTACTCATCTTTTTCTTTTTTTACTGCATATTAAAGAATTCTATATGCGTATTAGCTTAGATAAAAGCTCATCTCACGCAACATTTATAACCAGGATGGTTTATTATAGGAAGTACTAGCATGCATAGCAGTACAGAAGACAATAGACTTCCATAGCAACCTGTTTAATAGCAAGTGAATTCCACTGCTCCCATTTAAAAAAAATTCTATTTCATAGTCAGCAACGCTTGTCACAGAAAAAAAAATTAAAAAATGCTTTGGATGTAGTGATGACAATTGCATCATGAGAAGGTTCATACAGAAAAAAAGAAAGAAGAAATAAATTTAATACTCCTTTTTGCATATGTAAAGAAGTAAGTGGTTTACAAGACGTCCCCCCACCCCCACAATTATTTGATAAATACTGAACAATTATTTCTACATCTCCAAAATTAATCATTACTAAACACATCCTGTTGGTCTCAGATGTTGAATGAAGAAGAATTGTGATATTTGGAAATAGTACAACATATACCTAGATAGCTATCAAATTATCATAAATATAATTATTAAATTTTTTTTAAAAACCGGCATCTTAGTGGAAGGATAATCATGTCGGACCACGGAGGCACACACCTCAAAGTGGAATGACAATTGAGAGCATAATTATGTAGTCATGCAATATATAGCTACATATTTTATGTTTTTTCTTCGGTGATATTAGCTAGTAACACATTGGCATGGAAACAAGCATCGATGTCATGATATACACCGTATGTTTGATATTCATCCTCTTCTTTAGGTTCAGACGCTACTTCGAAATATATGCGACACTTCAAACAATCATTAGGTTCAGATAAACTTGAAAACAAATTTTGGAGGCCATCTTTGACTGGCACTTGAATTACTGCAGTCCAGAGGATAGTCTTTTGTTGTAGTATATTAAGAGGGAACCTGCATGATTATGTCATGTACAACCTGCCACACCTACTTATTGTAGCAGTGAACCTCCAGCACCATAGACTTGTATTGGCATCATTACTAGCAATGCTCTTTTTGAGAACTGCAACTGCAAAATAGCTCGTACATTTACTATGCTATAGGAATAGAAACTTCATAAAAGTTAGCAGTGTACTGATAGCAAATTCCAGAGTATTCAGAGCTGCGATTGTAGATAAAATGGAGCATGAAAGTGAAGAAAGGTTAGTTGTGACATTGCCAGCTAGTTCTAGGAACTCATCCATGTATTTCTGGACTCTCACAAGTACTGCCTGATAGTGTTCTGAGAAGTATTGCAGCTACTTTTGGACCAAGATTAACTCTGGCAACTGTCTGACACTCACTGCTACTCACACCTTCCAACTACTTCTGAGAACTGGCAATGAACTTGCTGGTGAGGTCATAACAAACCTTTTTTTTCACTTTCACACTCCATTTTCTTTACAACTGCAGCTCTGAATATTCTGGAATTTGTTATCAGCACTTAGAAAATTTTATGAAGTTTCTATTTCTAGAGTATGGTGAAAGCACAAGCTGTTCGGCAGTTGAAGTTCTCAAAAGTAGAATTGCCAGTCATGAAAGCTAATAAATTTTCTATGATATTTGTGGTTCACTGATGCCATAAGTAGACATGGTAAGTAGGTAGTGCCTGACATAATCTTGGAAGTCCCCTATTAACACTTTAGAATCAATTACAACTGCTAACTCCTATTACAGCTTTAATTCAACTGGTTCCCACAGTATGTTTACAACTTATGGTCATTGGATTAAAGGCATGCAAATGTAACCACACACATAACCAGAGTCAGTCACAGCACCCCCACCCCGTCCTGCCCACCTCTCTCCCTCGAGGTAGATAAGCACCTCATCACTATGAAACTATTATAGATCTCAAGTTAGGACATCTTTACCATTTCCCATTTTTATCCACACTTCATAATAATAAAATGGTACTTTAACAGCTAATTAATCAATAATTATGTCTTCTGTTTTTTCTTCTTGTTTGCTTCTATACAAAGATGATGTCCTTTCATTTCATAAAGTAGATTTAAATGCCACAGAAGATGGCAGATTGTTTAAACTGATACTTGTCATAATCTCAGTGAGTGACGCTTGTTTATGAAAGGAAATATCGAACACATGGTTCTAGCTAACATCTTTGCTAAAACATACATACCTACAGATATCATGTAAACGCATGTCGTGCTAGTGTGAAAAAAGTTATAAACTATTGCCTGTAACAATATTCATAAATATACAATTCCAAAGTAATGGATTACAGTATTTCCTCAACAAATTTAGGAGGGAAAGTTATGGTGCTATGTAACCTGATGTCATTCTATTAGCACTACTAATAGTTCACATTTCAGTTTTTCAGCTAATCAAAGACGGTGGGGGAGGGGGTTGAGAGGAGCTAATTATCTCTGTATTAATAATCCACTGGCATCCATGCATTGCCATTCATTGCCATTCATGTGTGCAGGCCCATCTCTGCATGTACGTCTAGTGCAGTTGTGAATACCCGATCACTTGCGGCGGATAGGAGACCCTGCACAGTGCATCATGGACAACTCCTGGTGAAGAAGAAGCTGCTTGACATGCCTCCAGAGGTAGACACAGAGTTGATGGCAGTGATACAACGTTTAGAGAAGGCTGAAGACATTAAGTATGATGATGATAGTGGCTCTTATGGTAATGGTGGAGGGAAAATGGAGCAGGAAGATGGGAAGTACGAAGATGTGTTGATGGCACCTGCAGTGATTGGCATGGGAGCAGGTGAGGTGTTCAGACGACATGTAGTGGAGGAGTTTGTGGGTGTGACATTGGTTCATCTAAGATTTGTGGTTTCCCTTAGAACTATTGTCAACCTACTTGGTGTTTATCCGGTGTGTGTACCCATAGAGCTATTGTCAGCATACTTAAACCTGCCTCAACCCAGTGTGGTGTTGGTCCAGTGTGTGTCCCTATAGAGCTATTGTCAACCCACTTCAACCTGCCTCAACCCAGTGTGATGTTTGTCCGGTGTGTGTCCCCATAGATCTATTGTCAACCCACTTCAACCTGCCTCAACCCCGTGTGATGTTGATCAAGTAACAGTGTGAGTTGATAGAATGTGGTAAATCCAATGTGATATTAATTTTGTGGCCCCCCCCCCCCCCCAAAAAAAAAAAAAAAATTGTATGATTTTTAAACAGTATTAGACATGTAAATTGTTTTAATTTTTTGTAGTTGTTATTTTATTATTGCTGTTATGTAGAGGCCACCATTAAGTTTCTGAAGGCAAAGTTGAGAGTGATGCAGGAGGAAATGGACACATTATGTCAGGAGTACAGCACCAAGGTGTGTTAAGCTGGACTTTTCCTGGTGTTTTGATAGATTATTTTATAATCCTTGGAACAAAAAAACTTATAAGTGAACTCCCTCCCTCCCCCCCAAAAATAGAATGAATATCCATTACTAGTGACCTTCGAACCTCAAAGTGAACCCCCCCCCCCCCCCCCAAGAAATATATATGGGTTGTTTTAACAATAGCAGGAAGGAATTCCGTAGCATTAGTTTGTGACAACGAAACTGATTTTCACCTGCACTATTCCACATCAATCTTGATGCTGTGATGCAAAATATAATTAACAATAAACTCAACCGTAATAAAATGGGAGAAATTTAGTTTACCATGCAGGACAGTGGAACGGAAGTGTGCGATAGTGGAAGAATTGGCAAGTCTATGTCAGGAATTATAATTTTTATGTAATGCATTTTTCCTTATTACTTATTAAAACAGCATTAGAAAAGTGCCCTTTATGCATAGGAGTAGGGGGGAGGGGGGTATATGGGAGGAAATGCCCTATTTCTAAAGTAAATATGATTCATCTCTAGTAATTATTGTCTTTTCGAACTTCCTGTGTGATTCGTAAACACAACTTCCTCTAGAAGTATCCTTTTGAATGGGATCATATTACACCTGAACTAACACAATAATTACCTGTGGCACACAAGCCTAGGAACATGTGGAATGGTGCAAGGAGGGGGTACAACCACATTTTTGTCAAGAAAGAATTTTTAACAAATTGTTTACAGTATGGAAACAAAAAAAGTTAGTTACAACTAAGTGGGTGGTTATTCTTGAATAGGAAAATTTATTTAATGGACCTATCCCAAGCCCTAACCACATTCTCCCTAAATTGAAAATTGTAGTAAGATTTGAACAACGTATTCTGGGCATGTACTATACATGAATGTACAGTGTAGCATAATTTTCACTTCAGAGACAGATTCTTTCCTCCCTCACAGTCTCTGCTTTGAACTGTCTCCTCCACTTCTCTCTCTCTTCCCCCTCTACCTCTCTCTCTCCCTTCTCTCTATCTCTCTCTCCTCTCTCTCTCTCTCTCTCCCCCCCCCCCCCCCTCACCCTACTCCACCCCTTATTTCTACCTCATTCAGGATAAACTGATAGCAACACTGGAAGCTAAGATTAAAGAGTCTGACACAGCAAAAAACAAGCTGCAGAAGAGCCTCCAAAGTGCCTCAGGGCAGACATCAAAATATAAGAAATCTGCAGATGAACTAATGCAGAAATGTGACTCTTTGGAAGGACAACTGAAATCTCTGAGAAAGGTCAGCTACATGTCATGTGATATCTCTGAGTGATACAACTAGAGAATGGTCAGTTACATGTCATGTGATATATCTGTGATTGATACAACAGAGAATGGTCAACTACATGTCATGTGATATATCTGTGATTGATACAACAGAGAATGGTCAACTACATGTCATGAGATATATCTGCAAGTGATACAATTAGAGAATGGTCAGCTACATGTCACGTGATATATCTGTAGAGAATGGTCAACTACATGTCATGTGATATATCTGTAAGTGATACAACTAGAGAATGGTCAGCTACATGTCATGTGATATATCTGTGAGTGATACAACTAAAAGATTTAATAAACCATCCATAAACGGTTACTATCAGTACAAGAAATATGTGTGACTATCTTTCACAGTGCCATTAACTATTAGCTATGTGTAGAGTGGCATAAATATGTGAGGGGAAGACAGGGGCTGTTTCAGTAGTGTGTTCCCTTTCCCATTATGAACCTGTCAATATGGGTGCCTGTGATCCCTCCATCCCCATCCACCTGGTGTCCCCATTACCTGCTGATCAGTATTGTCAAGACACACACACAATAATTTTCCCTGGACAGTACAACTCGAATATACATTATTGAGTTCACAGTTTAAGTTAACTTACCTAATGGATGAGTATCTGAATCGATTATTATTTTAGTACTGTAGTAGTAGTAGTAGTAGTAGCAGTAGTAGAAGCAGTGTTATCACTACCATTGAGCAGCATTTATCACCAAGGGTGAACGTATGTGGCATCATAGATATTGTAGTATATGGATTGGAAATGGGGATAAAAACCCTACGGAGTGATGTCACATCCTGTTTCTGTCCATGTTACGGGTCTAAAATGAAAAAGAACCTTAGCGTTAAATTGATTCACTCAGTTATATAATCCTTTCTAGTTCCTAGAGGATCCCCTTCAATTAGTCACACTTTGTACATACCCTGTGAAAATTCATGGACGTTTTTGAAATGGCATTTCTGGGGTTCGTACCCTGGGTGGTTTATGCTTCCAAACTTTGTGTAGTTTTTTTTGTGGTAAAGTAAGATTTCATTAACAATGGTTTTGTGGATTGCTTTCCATAATGTAGCAGAGGGTGTTTTTAATTGTTAAAAAAAAAAGAAGTTCATTTATTTGTATTTTAACTCTAGTTGCTGTTAATTATGAGACCTACGAAATTTCAGATAAAAGAATTATCGACTGTACCCTCATGTATGGAGTGTACTCTTGTGACTTTGTCTTCTTCATGAGTGCAGTAGCTGGAACAAGTTGACTCTTTAGAGACAGACTGAAGTTGCCCAGGACTATTTGCTGTCAGCCAACCCAGCAACATGCTCTGGTCAGGTCTGCACCATTTGGACCTGCTGTCCCTGTGCCTTAGTTCCGCCTGTCTGCCCAACATCTGTATTGGTATAGGAATCTGTATTACTCCCATGTATATTACTACTTATAATACATACCTGCCTTCCTGCCTACCAGAAAAAACTTTTAAACACAAATCTCACTACTGCCTTTCAATTTGTGTTCAGCTCCCTACATTGCTATGTCCTCGTTTTTAAAATGGCTAATAGAAAGGCTTTTAAAAAATGGGCATGCAGAAAGTGAAATCTGCCTGCGTATGTAGCTAAGGATGAAACACATTATTTCCAGTAAAAGTTAAACAGAGAGTGAAAAAAATGACAAAGGCCTGTGAACAGCTTCCAATAGTGGCTCAAAGGGGATAGAAAATTTGGCAAGAATATTTTTGTGTGCAAAACTAAAACTCTTGCACCTAGACACCTGGAACTTGGCCTGCATAAACAATTTCACTCACACTAGCATGGGCTGCATCCCACCTGGCCACACCTCTTCCTGTGGGTGTGTCCATGTGCAAGCAAAGCTGGAATAGTTCTATTAGTAGGACAAGCATTGAATTGATACCATCATTTTTAATATAATCAAAGGTATGGTCTATGCCTCTCTTAATTTGATCTTAATTCAACTTTAGATTAATGTATCTTCTAATAACTAAATAAAATAATTGTGACAAACTAATTAAACCAGTTTAATTAAATAAATTCAAGTGACACTCTAACTAATTCAACTTTGAATTGATTAAACCCTGCTGTGCACAGGACTATGATACACTGAAGGTCTTCCAGCGTAAGTCCTCCGGTCAGCAAGGCGCCATGGACGTGCGACTAAACAGAGCAACAGAGGAGGCCGAGAGGTACAAAGTGGCCCTCCAGAGTGCTCGGACAGAAGCTAAGGTGTGAGTGCAGAGGTGCAGCTGTATGTACACACACACACACACACACACACACACACACACACACACACACACACACACACACACACACACACACACACACACACACACACACACACACACCACATACACCACATACATTATTGTTTTAATCTGATGCAGAACTATCCCAGACTGCATTTGTTTGCATCCAGTAAAAAGTTGATCAGATGATGTTTTATTATGTCATGTCTAATTTTTTGTGGGGGCAATGCGCCAGGGCATATACAACATCAATTATTATATGCTTAGTATGTGGTCTCCAGTCAATGTGTCAGGAGGTCTGTGACTGTACAGGCAGCATGTTGACTACTCCTGCCAGAGTGTGTTCATTGAGGCAGAGGTGCAGCCTCTTAGTAGGAGGAGCACCGTAATCTACGACACCGTCAGCAAACTGACCACCAGCCACTTCTAGATGTTGCAGTGAATGGTGTGTGGACTCATTGCAGAGATGATGTGGATGCTCAAGCTTATAATCTGCATGTTCTATACCTAATGGCATTTCTTCACTGGATCTTATGACCTCAGAGTTGAGTATACTGAGGGACTGAATATTAGTAGACACTACTTAGTGCATGTGGATAATTGTGATGAAGTTGTATACATGTATATGCGTATAATAATATTACAAGTGATACATGTATTCTCACGTTTCAATTATGTCACTTCTTCTGTAGGAATCTGAAAAAGTTGCAAGACAAAATATTGATCGTCTATCTGGAGAAAACAAGAAGCTAGAAAAGCAAAAATCCGACCTAATGACTGCCTTTAAGAAACAGATGAGGTTGATCGACATTCTCAAAAGGCAAAAGGTTAATGATGATTTAAGGCATTATGCAGATGGTTTTCATGCAGGCATGTAATTTAGTGTATAAAAACAACCCTCCCAGCCTCCCTCCCTTTCTTCATCCATTTATTCATATCCAGTAATTACTGTCAATGATACGCTGACTCATTATATTTCTATTTGTGTGAATGTCACAATGTGGTTCTTGAATGTTAAGGTTAGTGGTATGGTTAGTGTTAAAGTTACTTACACTCACATCCTGATAGCTTCACCCCCTCTGATGCTGTCACAGTAGCCTAGAGAGCACTGGCTCCGACCCATGCATACTCTTAACAATCTGTGATGTCATTGGCCAGTGTGTGGGTATGCAGTTGGGGACATCTGATCAGTCAGCCATAGCATGGATTGGGTTTGCTAACCCAAGGTGTTGAAGCACAGTACAATGTGTGCATTCAAGTAACATGTTTCATTACAGTCCTGACCACCTTCTGCAACTATGTCCCTCATTTATGAAGCTTTGCTCTTCCAGTCAATATCTCATCCTGATTATGATAATTAATTCTAATCCTAATCTCTGTTCGTAAAAGTTCATAACTCAGCCTTGATCTTATACAAATTTTTATGCTTAACACAGATCTCAACAGAATCCAAAACTTAAGTCTTTCCCAGTTACCAGAATTCTTTAAGCCCAGGTCATACCCAGTGTTAAAAAATATTTGTTCCCCCGAATATTTGTTCCCCGAATATTTGTTCCCCCAGAGAACAAATATTCATTCCTACTCACGAATATTTCCCCCCCCCCCCCTATATAGGTGTCCATGGGTTAGGTTTAAGTACCATTTCATGCACTTTTAGCCTGACATGGTGAAAGAAAGAGGTGTGGCCAGGTGGAATGTAGCTGAAGTCTAACTGTGTGTGCATGCCAAGTTTTATGTTTCTAGTCCAAGAATTTGTCCTCAGTAACATTTTTTGGAATTTTTGACCTCACTCAATCACAGGAAAAGGTGTGACCATATGGTGCATAGGCACATTTGTCTACTTCATTAATACGGGACTGCCTTGACAGAGTGGCGAACGTAAAATATTCCTGGTACCATGCTTAATGTGGTTTTAATACATATCTCTTTCCTGTCCCTTTTTCGGAAAAGAAAAAAAAAGGAGGAACAAAAAGGGGAAAAAGAAGGGGGGGAAAGTCAAGTCCAGGGATAAGATGGCCAGGTTTTCACTTTGGATACCTGTGCCTCAAGGAAGAGGTGTGGCCAAGTGTGACCCAGACCATGACCAATTACCATTTTGGTAATTTTAACATCACATGCCCAAAAGAAGAGGTGTGGCCAAGTGGGACCCAACCCATGTTGCTTCCAGAGTCATAAGTGTGCATGCCATGTTTTAGGTCTTCTGTAAGTAACATTTTTGGCCTCTTATTCTCACAGGAAGAGATGTGTCCAGGTGACCCAAAATTTTGGGGGTAGAAAGTATCCACGCTGTAGGACGTGTCTACCCTCCTCATGTGGGTTTCATTTGGTGTGGTGGTTTGGCAAAAACTGGGCATACACAAATATACATACACACATACATACAAACCATTATTTACCTGACACGACCAGAGAAAAAGATGTAGCCAGGTGGGACCTGACCCATTTCACTCCAGCAGTTATGATGTGTGTTCATGGCAAGTTTTAGATCTGTAATCCAAGAAGGGATTTGCCTGCGTAACTTAGTAACAGCTTTTAGTAATTTATCCTGACACATCCACAGAAAGAGGTGTGGCCAGATGGCCCAACTCACTTTGGGCTGAAAGTATCCTTTACATAGAATTGTGCCTACTCTGAAGAGCAAGTTTCATTGTTTGGTTCTTTACATACGTACTCACATACGCAAGAATTAGGAAGAGTGTTGCCAGATGTGGTCAGGATTGACCCACTAAAAATGTGAGGGGAAGAAAAGAGTCCAGGCCTGGGATTGAACACCCACTCTCTCCTTTGTCATTGCTCAGCCTGGGAGAGAGAGAGAGAGGGGGGGGGGGGGGGGGGGGGAAGAGAGAGAGTGACACTCAGGTCTGTCAGCTAGGGTATCCACAGATGCCTGGATTATACCTTCATTCCCTCTCAACATCGGAGTCTACCAAGGTGACCCTCTATCTGGAATCATATTTAACACCATCATTGATACCCTAGTTGACACCCTGAATTTAAAGAAGAACCTTGGCTACTCTCACCATCTCATCGACTGAACCTCCTTCAATATGCTGATGACACCTGCATCATAGCCAGTAGCCCAGCTGCAGCTCAGTCACTGCTAGATTCTACCAATAAATGGTTTCAGTGGGCAGTGAAGGCTAAGGTCTCCAAGTGCCACTCCTTGCATATCAAGAGCTCCAGTGGAACTTTGACTGATCCACATCTCACCTGATCAAACGAGCCAATTAGGTATTTTGCAAATCGCTCCATCAACTTCCAATCCAATTTCCCAAGGACTGTAACAGAGCTAAATCACAACTACAGTCTCTGTTGCAGCCCATGCTTAAGGTTGTTGATGAGACCCCACTCACTAGGAAACAATAGGTAAAGATTTACAGCTTGGGGATCTGTCCGAGGTTGAACTGGCTTCTCATCATCAATGAGTTTCCTTTGTCTTGGATAAAGGCTGCCACTAGATACCTTAATAGGTGGACATGACTAACGATATCGATAAACCCCAATATGTTTTACGTCCCAAGATCTGAAGGAGGACTCCAACTCACCTCCATTACCACACTTTACAAAAAGCAGTTTCCAAGCAATGTCAACTTCTCACCTCCAAAGATGCCACAGTCAGACATCTGGCTGAAAAGAATCTAGAAACTGATATGAAATCCATCAGAAAGATCTTCAAACCATCAATAGAAGTACAAGAAGCAATGGTTGAGGATCCATCCCGGAGTAGGAAGGCACTTTTGAAGGCAGTGAAGAACAGAGTTACTTATAGTGATGCCAGCAGATGCAAGTCAGAACTTCTAACCCATCTAGTCCAGGGTCTTCTATTCACCACATCATTACACTTACAACAGATCCTAATACAATATGGACTGATCTCATCTGGTCTCTCCCGAATGAATGCTATAAATTTGTGCTGAATACTGCCCATGACACTCCTCCCCACAACTCCAACCTCCATGTCTGGAAGAAGAAACCAAATGCATCATGCCCATTGTGTGGACATCAAAGACAGACACTACTCCATGCACTAAATAACTGTGATACTGCTCTACACCATTGAAGATATAATCAAAGGCATGATGAAGTTTGAAAAGAAATTGCTTTCTTCATCAATGTCAATTTGAAAACATCACATAACATGATAGTAGATCTGTCATCACAAAAGTACTCGATACCAACCACCTTCCCTGCACAGACCTCTGACCAGACATTATCTGGTGGGATGAACTGTCAAAAAGATCAGTGGTAGTTGAGCTTACCATCTGCTTTAACACTCTCTTCAAACAGGCTGCCAAGAAAGTACTTTGACCTGTGTGAGGACAGCCATCATGATGTTTCTCTCATCACCCTCGAAGTTGCTTTAGAGGAGTGATCCATTTACTAGGCTTCCTCCAGATGCAGAAACATCTATATTGCTCCAAAAAAGACCTTAGAACTCTACTTGTTAGGATTTCAAGTACAGCCATCCAGGAATCATTTATTATCTTCATTTTATTCATTCACTTCTTCTTTATAGAGGCCTGACTAGGCATCTTTGCCCAGCGTGCAGTGATTTTGTACGTCACTTTGACACACTATACCTCATGTCAGCCCCTCATTGACTGTTTGTAATGTCATGTCACGCAAACTCAATGAAGGTTTTTATTATAATGAGAGAGAGAAAGGAGGGGGAGAGAGAGGGAGGGAGGGAGAGCAGCCTTACAATTACATGCACCTGCCTGGCAGTTACATCAAGTCATGCATGTAGCATGTATATATCATTTGATCAGAGGGTAAAGTGTGTTCATCTAGACTGGGAACTCACTAGTTACACCACCAATGTTCGATCGCCTGAAACAGTTCAACAGGCACAATGCTATGCAAAGGTTGCTTGCTTCATACTAGATTGCCCTGGGCTATATATTGTATCATTGTGTGTACCAAACAGGATATTTCCCATTCCCATGTTATGGACTCACACACAGTTTAATGCAACACTGTTAATTGATTGGAAATGGAAGGAGGATAAGAAAAAGAGCCAGTGGATATAGTGATGGCTGACAGACACCAGCAATGATGATCACTGATCATCTCATTCATACAATTAGTGGAAATGGTTTGTTCTGGGAGTTGTTCTACGACATCATGATCTCTTAAAAGGAAGGGATAAACTGAAGAGATCATTGACATATAAGGGCTTCTTGGTTTCACTTTCTTCTCTCTTCTCTTCGCTGAGAACTGTCTCGTCCTGTTCCGTCCAATCATTCACATCAGCATATACATGTACTTGGCTTTCTCTATCGTCAGTTCCTTCAACTTTAATATGTCCACCTCTCACTTTAGCTGCTTCCAAGGGAAGGGATAAACTGAAGAGATCATTGACATAAAACGACTTCTTGGTTTCACTTTCTTCTCTGTTATCTTCGCTGAGAACCGTCTCGTCCTCTTCCGTCCAATCATTCACATCAGCATATACATGTACTTGGCTTTCTCTATTGTCAGCACTTTCAACTTCACCATGTCCACCTCTCACTTCAGCTGCTTCAGCTGCTTCAAACTGCTCCCCCATGCACACTAGATTATTTTCATAATGGTGCTTTAGTTCTTCAGATGGCAGCTCAATGTGTGGGTTTTCATTATTAACATTCTCATAAATCTCCTCAGCTTTCCCCTGGTCGGCTGTCATCGCTAGTTCTACACTTCTGGTATCAGGGTCGTATGGCACATACCCTTCATCATCATCATCGCTTGGGCATCCACTTTCACAACTATAAGCATCAAGGTTCACATATCTTGCTTTGTCCTTCTCGCTTGGCATGCTCTTGGACCCACCCACCCCCCCCACTGTGGCCAAGTGGGCAAGTGATCCATCCTCTTCATTGCGATGATTCACACGCAGACTTCTCTTAAATAACATTTTCTTGAGTTGGTCATTTCTTTCTTTTTTACTGTCAGTTTCCATGGTTACTGCCTTGTCTTGGTATCTGGTATATAGATTGTCATTATTGTTTTCCTCCAACCTTTGGCTAAGTTCCATATAATAGCTGTCTCCCTTTTCATTCATGTTTGTATTTGTGTACACTGCACTTGAGCACGCAACAGAATCTGATGTATTGATGAATAGCAGATTATTCACTGTCGATGTTGTTCCAGTCTCTCTGGTATCTTTCGTTGTGCTGTTCATCATGCTGTTTGACTTGTGGCTTCTCTTCCACTCCACCTGTTGAGCCCTTTCTCTGTGTCCGCCTGAAGAGTGGTGCTTCTTTCTCCTGTATACCATCGTACAGACGACGATACATACCAGTGATGTGAAAGCGAGTATTATAATCACTGTGGCAACAGAAATGACTATTCCGATGATGTGCTTCTCTTGTAGTTTACTATCCTGGTTGTCCATGGTTACACTTGTCATATCAACCCTGGAAGAAAAGGGAAAAAGGGGCTGGGTGAAGGATAATGGAATATACAGCAATGTTGTGTGACTGTGTTCATGTGGTCGGTATGAGGGGGGAGGGACGAGTGGGATGTGAGTGTGGGATGTGTGTGGGATGTGATGTAAAACATGTGGAAACAAGAACAGTTCGATTGTTTTTTGTTTTTTTTTTCAATGTACAAGAAAAACTCTTTAAAAATGTTCAAGGATGGAATCCCACAAGCTTCGCTATACATTCATACTTTTTGCTGTTTTACAGTGCTCATATGGTTCACAGTTTTGCTGACCTCATTAAAGGTGTCTTAAGGTAGGTTCACAGTGTGTGACAGTCAGTGCATTGTGTGCACTGTGAACACCAAATCCTGTCAGAGCTCACCACACCAAGTGTTTTTTATCAACTGCATCCATGACATGAGAATAGACCTGATTCTATTTTATGCAACGTGCAATACCTGTCGCTATATCTATGTGGTGCGTGCACTGTGAACCTATCTTTAGACTGACTGAGTGTATTGCTAGTGTGGTTTGTAGGGTAAAGCCTAATTCACAGTGTGTGCTGTATAGACATAAGAACCTGTACTGTGCGTTGTTTGCACTGTGAATACAAAATGTTGTGAGAACGCACCTCAAGGAGTGTTTTTAAAACGACCGCATCTGCTACGTGAGAATAGAACCAAGTACTAACTATGCAATATGCACACTGTGAACCAGTCTTAAGTGTACCACTCAAACAATTATAATAACTAATTAGGAATGTGCAATTTAATTATAATTACTGTTATTGTACTTTAATCAAGTAATTGTAATTGAGATTAGAGAGTGGACAGATGGGCAAAGAGACAGAAATGTGCACACACATACACAAAAAAAGCAAATTTTCTAGCTTCCGTCACACAGTTACATGCACCTGACATATTCAGGGTGCCTGTGCACTAAGCAGGCACTATGAGCCAGTGCAAGCAAACTCCAGGAGCCAGGCTAGGAGCTCGCAAGAGGACTGACCAAGACTCTCAGCTTATGGGTGTGGGCACCCGAAATCCCACTTGAACCCTTAGCTGATTGACAAGCCATTGCCAGTGAATATGCATCCCAGAAAATTACAGGTCACCATCACAGTTGGGTGGACTGGTGTGGGGAGAAGATGTTGAAGACCAGGAAAGTTTTCTGTCAGTGCTGGGTTTCAACTCACAACCCTGGGGTTGTCAGTTCAAGAGCATAACTAATCAGCCACTCTGCCACACACATACGCACGCGCGTGCGCGCGCGCACACACACACACACACACACACACACACACACACACACACAATGTAAAACACAAAACAAGCTTTCGCCACATGGCTTGTAAAAATATCCATAGGAAGTTTGAAGCTGGGATAATTGGCTCGAGAAATACAACATAATTTCTGAGCACTCATATCTCTCATTTGGCGCACACATACCATTCCATGTCAAGTGCACAGCTCAGTTTTAGTTCTTTAGTCAGGTATGAGGCCATTCTCTGTGTGTAGATATATTTATTTGCATTCTCTGTGCTTGCTGTTCATAAAGATGACTGATTTTCAGTCACATAGTAATTCCCCCATGGTCGTGTGTGTGCATGTTTGTGTGTGTGTGTGTGTTGTGTTGCACCAATTCAGTACAGACGAGGTATCATTCAGTTCAACTATCGCACGCATCAAACATCACAAATACACACACACCACACACACACACACACACACACACACACACACACACACACACACACACACACACACACACACACACATTCCCAAGAATAGAGTAAGCAGATACCAATGAGTTGTTCTTGAAGTGGTTACACCGAGTTACCTAATGTTCTGTGGCACACATAACAAGGGTTATGGCAGATGTTATGTGTGCCACATACACCCTTGATAGACTGGGCAAGAGCAACACACTAAGAAATGATTGATGGCGAATGTCTGCTGACTTTGCATTAATGTGCTGAGACATTTGTGTGAAGCACCCCAGAGAGAGTATTGAGACTGTGTAGCTCAGTCCATGTTTCTACACCATCCCTATAGTGGGTTCTGTGTGGAAGAAAGCTAGTTCATTGAATTTGGACAGTTGAAAAGAGTTGTAGGTGCTACTGAGTGCCAGAGAGAATAGTCCACCAAGTGAACAAACACCTTAGCTAAACACTGTTGTATTCTTTATCCACCAGTATTTATACGCCCCTTGCATTGTACTGCATAGAGCACATGTATGGTAATACCTGCATATACATGATATGTATGATATGTTATAGTTAGCAATGATTTCTCCAATATATAGTTCTGGCCATGAACAGCCCACGCTGCTCCACCTCCCACAGCCAACCATGTACCAAGCCACATATGTATGTATGAGGATATAGCTAGATAAAGAACTGTAGGAGTCTTTGATGCAGCTACAAGTCCAGCTCTGGCTACAGAGTGCTATGACTGCCTCTATAGTTGGTGTTTATATAATACAGGATGTGTTTATTGATTAGCTGCAGATGACATGGTTAAATATAATTTTATGTAGATTATATTTCACATGGATTATTTTGGATAAGTACGCTGGAGTAGAATTTCAGACCTAATTACCCAGTTCAACATAAAGGACTCATCAAACAGCTTTGTCTTGTGTATATTGTCAGTGGCAGCTGTTATGGTAATGATTTATCAATTGGTAAAAGCATAACCATGACGACCATTTCTAGCTCATTTTCCTGGTTAGCCAGCTCACTTCATCTGTAAGAGTTCCCCAGCAGCCATGATGGAGTGGTTTGGACCCATGCAGAAGGGGAGAGGTGTGTTGAATGCAGGACCATGTAACATGCTTTAATGCAAGTATTGGATGTATTGCCACACATTTTGCATTGAGACACTGACAAGAGTTAGATGAATGCCTGAAAGGTTTTTTTGTTGTGCTATTTGTTTTCAATCATGGAATGGTTAATTGTAGCCTCAATCAAACCATAGCTAAAAGGAGAAGGGGTGGTGGGGGGGGGGGGGGGGGGGGGGGTTGGCAACGTCATCACTTTTGATAATGGGCGAGCAGGCTTGTGATGATTTTGATGCAGCAATCAAAAATCATTATTGAAATCATTTTTCAGTGATTCATGTTAATTTTTAATCACCTATAAAATATATGATTTTGATTTTAATTTTCCATCATGAAAATCAAATTGTTTGTAATCAAATCTGGATTTTGCAATCCCCTGCAAGACCCATGTGGGAGGTGGATGTTGCCCTCACAGCAGAAGGTAATTGAGGAAGATGAAATATCCTCCTTCATCCTCCAAACGAAAGGACACACCAAGTATTGATGACATGATAGAGAAGTACAAGAAGGAAGAATATGGATCTGTGTGCGCACTTTCCAATTTTCCAGAGATAGAAGCTTTCTTCTACTAAGCATATATCCTGCTTCCCTCTAGTGCAAGCGTGGAATGCCTCTTTTCTGTTGGTAGAAGGTTGTTTGAAAAGAACAAGCACAAAATGAGGAACAAAACCTTTGACATACAGCTCCTATTGAAGTTGAACTGATTAAATGCGGGGAAAACTCAATAAACAACTGCTAATGAATAGATTAATTCATTGCTTAACTAGGTTTTGATTTTTTTTAAATTTTGATTTGCCATCAACTATTTGGTTGAATTTTGATTTACAATCAATTTTTTTATGCTTTTGCATAAGCCTGTGAGTGAGCTTCAGGGACTAGACTCTCCTTCTTGGAACAAGAAAGAAGATGTCTTCTGCACTATTCCTATACCTTGTGTCTCGCCACACTGTCCTCTGTTTGTTCATTGCCACCACTCCTTGTGAGCAGCTTCACCAACCAAGCAGGAACCTACAAATATTATCTCTGCTCATCTTACACAAAATTTCTTTAACATTTCATCAAGCCAAGAGCAACAAACAACATATATATATATATATATATATATATATATATATATATATATATATATATATATATATACACATAATTTTTTTTTTCTTTTTTTTTTTCTTCTTTTTTTTTTTTGTTGTTGTTAGCTGAATAGTGATGTCTAATAAATGGATAGGCCTGATGTTTGGAAGAATGCCTCTCCATTGAGGAGTTCCTTATTCTGATAAAAGTTTTTCTATTCTTTCCACGCAGTGGTACTTTATCTATCGTGTTTTGGAGCAGAAATGTTGCAGATTCACAATCAAATCGGTCAGATGACTACAGAAAATTTACATGATTTTTTTAAAAACATTTTTAAGTCATCATTAGAATTATTTACTCAAACTAAACATTCACCAGTTTTTACTGTCTTGTATAGTTGTACTGATCAGAATCTATTGCTAGAGGATGTGCCATACTCTTCTCATCTTCACTCAACAGTAGTCAAGGACAGTGAATCTTCTGGCTACATTCTCTGATGTAAGATTCTTACCTTCATTTTGGTTGGGAATGCAATATTTTTCCAATTTTTCAAGTGTAAAACTGTGAGGCAATTGATTTGAAGCTGTGTATAGCAACCCAGGGCAGAATAGCAACTTAGGGACAGTGAAAATTTATATAACTAAATAATAATGCACTCCAGATATGAAATAGGTAGCTACAAATTGAAAATAAGCAGCTAGCTACATAGTTCACTAACACCGTAAAAGGTAGCTATAGAGCTAAAGTGGAAAGTAAGTGGCAAATTATAACATTGGGAACACATAGCCACTATAATTGTTGTATTGTGTAATGTGGCAGGAATGAGTGTGTTAAGGTCTGTCCATGCTACAAACGGGTTTATACCTCTCTCCAGCAACACCAGGTTCCAATGTTTTCTTACGTCCACACTAGCATAGTGCTGAACCTGCTCCACATTACCTGTGTGGGCTGAACAATTGACTGGGCTGATTAATTGATTTGTGTGTACCTGGTATAGAAACAGGATGTTTTATTTGCTCTTGTGCTATTTTATTCCATCTTTTTCCCTCTGAAATGTCATTGGACAACCAGTGGAAAGGAGAGGGAGAGAGCTGTTAGTAACTAAACTCCTATTAGAGCACATCAACAATAATGCTACAGGAATGATTAACAAATTTGACCCACTTGAAGCCTACCCTTGAGGAGGCTTCACAGGGATGAATCCCATTGGATGTGTGGAACCCGTTCCAGACATGGGTGAAACCAGTTTTCAAATTAGTTCATACAACTGATTTGGTTCATATTTTTTAAGAAAGGTAATTTTCACTACTATAGAGATATGAAAGACAAACAAACAAACAAACAAACAAACAAACAAACAAACAAACAAACAAACAAACAGTGAATTACTCTACAGATCGAATTTTGCTGGTTTATGAATTGTAATCTTTAAATGGTTAAAAACAATATTCTCCTTCTGATTTTACTTATAATCCAATGTGTTTTGCAGATAGTAAAATGGAGTGAAAGTAAACCTTGACTGCTCACTACTGCACTGATAAAGGTGAACCCTGCAGTTGCTATTTTTCTGTCACAACTGCTTCTCCTCCACGTCAACTCAGTAATCTTGACATCTCTCATCTGATGGTTGTGCCATAGCAGACGCTTGGTTTTCTTTATTGCACCACCTGTAGGCATGCATGAGTGAGAATGCTCAGAGGGTTTTAGCTCAGAGTCATTACAATATGCCCCACTCTTTGCAATATTGCGTCACAAAGCATCTTGGATCTATCGTCCGCCTCTTCAGAGACATTGGTCCTGTACTATGTAAAATAGGCACAGCTGTGTGGAGTGCCCACTCAGCATGCTCCACTGGCATGCAGTAGCTGCTGGTGCACATCTCTGCATGCAGCACTATCATATCACAGTTGCTTGCCCTACAGTGTCTACATTATCAAATTAATTATCTGTCTTGTTGATAATCTGGGAGCCATAAAGTTAGTTGGTGACTAGAAAAGATTAATCAACACGAAAAAAATTAACGTCTGTATACAAGGTTCCATTTTCCACGCTGATGGGGTTTCCTGCCCCATTTATTGCCTTATTGGTCAGTGATGCTGGACTGGCTCTTCAAGGTCTCAGTAAACAGCACGGTTATGTTTACACTCAACTATGCGTGGTTAAACGATGTCTACTTTTGATGAAATATTGAGCCCAACTCACATATTGAATGGCTTCTTTTTTTAAAATTTTTCCATAACATGCCTACTTCCTTAATATCTTACTACTGTACTCTAAAGATTTGATTACTTTAATTCCAAAAGAGTAAATTGCATGCATAAGAATCATGTGTGTATATTCCCTGTTGTTCATAGATGAGAAATATTGTTCGCAAACTTCCCTCCATATTTATGTCTGACTCCTGTCTATCTATTTCTATATGATAGGCACTTGCTTTACTTGCCCAAGACAAATATCGCTAACCATTTATCTATAGAGAGTCTGTGGCGGTTAAGTATAGTTCTAATTGCCTATTTAGAGTTCCCTCCATTACATCTTGTGTCATTGCTATCATGGAAGTCTTTACAGCATCTGTCTTCAGACATGACTGCTACACGTAGCAAGGAACGCCTCTGTGGAAGCCTAACAGTGAAGGGAGATCTAGGAGTACTAGATTATACTTTTAACATAGCAGAATTATTACTTTAACCCCTTTGGACTCATAGCACTTGGAAATGTACACCCATCACCAATGGCAGTGACTGAACCATACTTGAATATCAGCAATTATTTCTACATGCTTCTGTAACACATACTTGAGCAATATTTCAATAATGATTTTTTTTTAAATTATTTTAAGCTAACAACCTGCCATTGAGAGAAAATAAACAAAGCTGAATTCTTAATTACACATCTGGAAAAGTATTCATCAATGCAGCTGGAAATCTGGAGAGGATTAGCCAAGTCAGCTTATCCAGCTACTAGATGTGTTTTTTGCAGAGTGTAATCTACACTGTTCACCATTGCATAGCTTGTTCACTGTATTTTCTGTTCTGTGAAATCTGGCTACAACATTGTTGCTTCAAAGCATTTGTGTTCATAGCTTGTGCTCACTCCCAGCTTTCAATATCTCTGCAGCTGAGCTGTTCAATTTAATCATTTCTACCACAACACGACTGCAATACATGCAAAGAATGCCAGTCTGGAAACCTAATAGTGAAGCAAGATTTAGGTACTAGATTATACTTTTGACCTACAGCAAAGTTGAAGCTGCAGATTGCAACACACTACTGGTACACTTTTTTTTATCCATTTACAAAGTGGACAATGCATCAACACAGTTCTGTAACATACACTAGAGCTTCTCCAACACACAACACAGTTTGTGTAACGCAAAACACAGCTTTATAATGCACAACACAGCTTTTGTAACACACAACACACAGCTTGTGTAGTGCGCAACACAGCTTATGTAACACTCAGCACAGCTTATGTAACACAACACACAGTTTGTGTAATACACAACACATCACAGTTTATATAACACACAACAGCGATGTGTATGGAGTACTATTAAATATAAACTATTGCTTTAGCTAGTTGGCAAGATATGAATTGCATCAACTCACATTATCCTGCTCTTTTATCTCTGCTTATCTTGAGCTTAACTAGTTTTGAAGAGGTTGAAGATATCTTGAGGAAGCACACTCACTGCACTTCAGAAGTACTGTTGCTAACTATTGCACAAGTACACTGCACTGCATTACTTATGTACCATTAAGCTTGTTTACACTGCTCGTAGGTGCTCTAATTGTGTTATGAGTAAGCACTTATATGGAAGCTATTTACAGCACTGCATCAATGACTCCCCTGTGTGTGGTACACATATACCACACTACTTAACCTTATTAACTACTAATAATATTACTTGCATATTTTACATCTGCGTGTGTGGTGTGTATGAATGGTGTGTATGTGTTTCTGTGCTCATGTGTGTGTGTATATATGTGTGTGTGCATGTGTACGTGTGTGCATGCATGTCTACGTGTGTGTGAATGTGTGTGATAAGGACTTCCTTGGGACGATCCAACCATGTGTTGGCAAGACATACTCCCATCACCACAAGGGTCTAGAGTGTGCAAGACGTCAACCTCACCTCTTGCATACAATGCCATACAGAGGGAGATCGTTTGTGTTCAGTGCTGGATAAATGCAAAGGTCCATCTTTCTCTTCCAAGACTGATCACACAGCTCTCAAATGATTAGTGCCAAATTAATATGCACAGAAAGAACATGTGTAAAGCCTGGTTCACAGTGTGTGCACCACATAGACATAGCAACACATACTGCATATTGCATAAAAAGTATAACTTGGTTCTATTCTCACCTTGCAGATGCAGTGAGTAAAAAAAAAACTCTTTTTGTGATGCGTTCTGACAATATTTTGTGTTAATAGTGCATGCAATGTGCAGTACCTGTCGTTATGTCTATGTGTTGGGTGCAACTGTGAACCTACCTTTAGTTATCCTCTCCTTGCATATGTCCATACACACACAAAGAAAAGCATTTGTGCTAGAGCTAGGAATTTTTAAAAGATATTTTTATTTGTTGTTGTTTATACTTAAAATTTCAGTTTTAAATGTGTTGTATTAGTTAAGTGCCTTGGAGTACAGTTGGTTTGGAAGACGTTAAGTAGCCATGTTGTGTTATTGCACGCTATCTGTGCTTCTTTCAAATTCTTGTCATGACAATCACTTCAGCAGAAGGGAATACTGTTTGTTTATTTGTGCATCACCCACCTATTCACTATATAGTCTCCTCCACATATCAACACTTTACACCACACACACACACACACACACACACACACACACACACACACACACACACACACACACACACACACACACACACACACACACACACACACACACACACACACACTTAGAACTTAGAACTTAGAACTTAGAAGCTGCCCATGGTACGAAGTACCATGATGGCAGTGTCCTGGATGAATCCAGGACCAATGGCAATAAACTTAGCTTATGATGGCATCACACAGAAATGTTGGTGTCTGGTCAGATCTCCTTGTCTTCGAAATTTCCTTCCACAGGCACAACTAAGTGTTCTTAATTCAGATTGCTTGTTAGCTGAACAGGTGTTCCATCGCCTGGATGTTGAAATTTTCTCTACACCATCTAAACACAGATGAAACCACCCCTTCCAGTCCTGGCACAACTCATACCATCTATCATACACACCAATTGCCTGCAAATCCACTTTCACAACATCCCTCCACCTCTTCTTTGCCCCGTGGCATGGTCTCTTCATGTTAAGCTCCCCAAACAACAAACAATCTATTTGGAAGCCTTTCTTCATCCATGCGACCCACATGACCCAGCCATCTTAAACGCTGCTCCAGAATGATATCAGAGATGGAGTGCTGCAAGCCAAACCTATGTGATAGGCTATGAGATGTTAATCTTTCATTCCATTGTTGGTACCTCGTCACACCCAGGATTGTCCGAATACAACGGTTATGAAAAGAATTCAAATGTCTTGTATGCACAGCCTTCATTGTCCAAGTTTCAGCTCCATACAGTAATACAGCTAGAACAACTGCCCTATACACTGCTCTCTTTGTGGCCAATGAGAGGTCTTTGTTCTTAAATACTGGCACCCTCAAACATCCAAATGCTCTAGCTGCTCTAGCAATTCTTCTAGTCACCTCACTAGTGATCTCCCCATCTCTTGAGATGTTAGCACCCAAGTATGTGAAGTCCTGGACTACATCCACAGAGCCACCCTCCACCTGCACTGGTCTGACATCACTCTCATTCAATCCCTCACCAACAACCATCCCTTTTGTCTTCTCAGTACTCACAGTCAGCCCCCATTCACTTGCCACTTTTACAAACTCTGCTGCTACTGACTCAAAACTATCCCGAGAGGTTGCATACAATGCCACATCATCAGCAAACTGGGACTCAGTTACTCTCATCTCACTCAATCTAGACTTAGCTGTGCGGTCCCCAACCAACTTCCTACCATGCTTATATAACACACTCATTCCTGCACCACTACTCCTATTGCGCCAATCAGCCACCATAGCACTAAAGTAGATATTAAATAATGTGGGTGCCAGGGTACATCCCTGCCGTAAACCATTCCGGACCTCAAACCTATCAGTTACAGTCGAACCCACTCTAACCTCAGCATGCATCCCCTCATGGAAAGACTTCACAACATTCAACATTTTTTCTGGCACACCATACTTCTCTAGGACCTTCCATAGGGCTTGCCTGGGCACTGAATCGTAAGCCTTCCTCAAGTCTACAAACAACACATACAATGATTCACCATGTTCCCTCGCTTTCTCCACAAGCTGTCTAGCAACAAAAATCATGTCTGCACAACCACGTCCTTTCCTGAACCCACTCTGTGACTCTGGCAGAATTTTTTCAGCAATCACTTGCAATCTTCCCTGTACAATTCTGCCTAGTACCTTCCCTACCACATCCAACAAACTTATTCCACGCCAATGGTCACACTGATTCAGGTCACCTTTCTTTGGGATTGGAACAACTACTGCGTCCTGCCAGTCTCTCACCACTTTACCTTCTTCCCACACCTTCTGCATCACCTCCAGCATTCTATCCCACAGATCTACACCACCATGGAGGATTAGTTCAGGAAGGACACCAGACTTTCCTCCTGCCTTTCTCATCTTCAATTTGGTTAGAGCCTGCATCAATTCCTCTTCAGTTGGTGGCATATCCAAATCCAAGTGTGGTGGGAGTAGTGGCAGAGTGTCAATCACTTCATCATTGAATGCGCAGGGTATGTTAAGCATCTTTACAAAATGCTGATGCCATCTAGCTCTTACCTCCTCAGGACCCTGAGTCAAACTTCCATTTTCTTTCATGACAGCAGTGGGTCTTGTTGGTCTTCTTCCAGCATGAGCCAGCTGCAACTTCCTGATACTCTTCCACCTTGTGCAACCATCCTTTTTTGCAGCTTCCCCCTCCTTGGCAACCCTGCATATCCATTCTTCCTTAGCATTGTCCACTGCAACCTTTACCTTTCTCTGATGTCTCCTAAACTCTTTCCGGTTGGCTGAAGTATTGCACTGTATCATCCTCAGGTGAGCATCATCCTTGGCTTTGATCAGAGGTGACAACAACTCCTCACTATCCTCAAACCAGTCTGGTTGCTTCCTCTTCCCTCTACCAACTACTTCCTCTGCAGCTGACACAATACAAGACTTCAGAGCATCCCAGTTGCACTCGATGGAATCTCCAGCTCTGAGTGGTCTAGCCAGCAAATGTTGCTCCAACACTTCACGGTATTCATCCCTCTTGGCAGGGGTTTTCAGTTTATGGATGGCAAAAGGCAAAGAAATCTTCTCTTTTCTTTTGGCAGAATGAGGAACAGTAACCTTTAGCCTAGCTCTTACAAGCTTATGATCAGTCCAGCAGTTTGCTCCCCTCATCACCTGCACATCTCTGCAAACAACTCTCTGTTCAGCCCTCATCACAACAAAGTCTATCATGTGACATTTCTTTGTTGCTGGGTGTGTCCAAGTTCCTTGATAGATTTTCTTCTTTTGGAACCAGGTATTCATGATTGAGAACTGATTTAGTGCACAGAATTCCAAAAATTCCTCGCCCACAAAATTACGCTCACTCAAGCCATGCTTCCCTATAACACCTTGCCATAGATTATTCCCTGTGTCCAACATACCCACCCTAGCATTGAAATCACCCAGCATAACAAGGATATCATTACATGGAATCCTATCTATTGTATCCTGCAAATCATCATAAAACTTGAGCTTAATGGTTGGAGGTGCCTTAGCTGTGGGTTTGTAAGCACACACTACTGATACATAAGTGCCTGATGCCTTTCCAGACCATCCTCCCTTTTTCTTTCCTGTGTGTACCCACTTCAATCTAGCTGATATTATTCTGGAACTAACTGCTTCCCACACCTCCCCTGCATTTTTCCATGCCAGTGTAGCCTTTTCGTCCAATGCTATTCCAACACCCTCATTCCTACTAGCTCTTTCCTGATCCCCTGGCAGAGGACGACCAGAGTGCAGAAAGGTATATCTACCCACTGGCCACACATCCTTTCCAAACCACTTTGTCTCTTGGATTCCTGCAACAGATACACCATATTTTCTCAATTCTCCCATTAACAAATCTATCTTCCTATCAATCTTCCCAGGCTTGCCACTATGGTTACCATGTTTAGCTACACCCATTATTTGCTTCCTACAGATCCGCTCATCACCTGAACACTCTACTAAAGTACGGACATTCCAGGTAGCTTCTACTAAACTATTTCAATTTCTCTTTGATTTCTGCTTCACGTTCTGATCTTTTGTCACAAAGCTGTTCTTTATTACCATTCTCTTGTGCTGAACTTTCTTAACTTTGGTTCACAACACCAAAGAAAGTGAACTGCTATCAAAATCTGGACTACTCCACACGATTATAGACAGCTGCTTGTCAAGACTAGCCCCAAATGTTTATAACAAATGAGGTACTTGACTAGTTGGTAGGGTTTGTAGATAATACAGGTAAAACAAATGCAGTGGTAAATGAAATTAACTTATATACAAACCTAGTGTTAAATGAAATTAACTTATATTTGTAAAATGAAATGACAAGGTTATAGTTCTGAATTGAACTTTACTTATAATAACTAGTACAATTTGGTGGGAGATAAATATAGCAGATAAATATAGCAATCATTCAAAAATTCAAAAAAAAATTTTTTTTTCCTTTTTTTTTTTTTTGTGCTGAAAAAAAAAAAAATTTTCGAACTTTTGAATGGTTGCTATATTTGGCTCTCTCCAAGTTCTACTAGTTATAATAAGTTAAGTTAATTTGGCACTGGTTTAACCTTTTCATTTTATTCTACAGATATTTTCACTTGTACTTAACTAATTGGAAGTCTGTTGGTAGTCCGAAATTTGAATAATTCTAGTCTTAAAATTCTCTTTCAAGTGGCTACTTCAATAACAACAGAAATCATTTTAAACTTGCACAGGTATCATTAGTGAGTACTATATAAATTAATTTTATTTAACACTAGCACTTTGTATATAAGTTAATTTCATTTATCACTACATTTGTTTACTTGTATTATCTATAAACCCTACCAACTTGTCACATACCTCACCAACTTGTCAAGTAACTCATTGTGGTAACCGTGGTAACACATTTGATGTAAACATTTGTTGCTAAATCTTGACAGACTGCTGTCTATAATCTGTGGAGTTGTCCAGATTTTAATAATAATTCACTTTGTTTGGTGTTTCAAACCAAAGATAAGAAAGTTCAACACACACACACACACACACACACACACACACACACACACACACACACACACACACACACACACACACACACACCATGTCCCATCCCATCTCAGGATTGTTTGTATACATGTACCAATGTTCCACAAAAGGTAATGAATTTGTGAGAAAATAAGGCAGGGGGGCTCTAAATGAATCAAACAACAACAAACAATATGAAATAAATGTGGTACGAGGTGGAAACCCTTAAAAAATCTCTGCTTGTTTTGACTACTTAACATTGTTAGTAAACTCATGAACTCAGAGCTTGTTAGTAATTGGTCATGGAACTTCCCTTCTGACTACACCTCCTTTGAGGGATGGAAATACACTACTCACTATCCCCACATTCATACTTTATTTCATCTCTATATGAATTAGTGATGTGTGTATTGGCAATATAAATCTCTCACAAAACATTGAGAAGATATTTATTGTGTGGCATGTGTTGCTATAATGCAGATGCACATTGAGGCGGCTAAACTGCTCTCCTTCACAGAGGAGGAGTTTGTCAAGGCCCTGGAGTGGGGAGGGGAGGAGTAACAGCTCCTGACAGAGCATGTAGCTAATGACTATCTCATAACTCATATTTACCTTAGAGGCTATTGTGTTACTGTATTTTAAATAGAAGTATAGTATATACCAAAAATATTGTACATGTTTTGGCAAAAAAAATTAGGATTTAAAAAAAATATTAAATTTGTATATATTGGACAATAACAAATTGAGCTGTGTGTGTGTGGTGTGGTGTGGTGTGGTGTGGTGTGTGTGTGTGTGTGGTCTGTGTGGTTGTCTGGATAAGTTGATGTGGAGTGGAAACAGTTAAGGGATGCAGTTAGTGTCTCTGGAACAAAGGATGTGTCTGGTACCATAATGCAGGGTTCTCCCCACAAAAATAAAGGAGAGCTGTGATTTTAGCCCCACCCAAAACACACCCCTTTATTAAATAATCAATTTTGTTAATTTAATATAGTTATATTTTTATGAGAAATTTAGTTTATTTTTCTTTAATTTTAATTTTTACTTTTAAATATTTCTCTCTTACCTGCAGTAAATGTACAAGATATTCATTCTGTCACTACTTAAAACCTCTGAATGCTCCCATGAATAATCATCACCACATCCACATGCCTATACCAAGAATAGATACTTAACAAAAATTAAACCAAAATCTGCACCAAACACGTGGCCCAAAATTTATCTGAATCAGTCCAATAACCTGCTGCTTTAACATAGACTATGAATTCATATTCTCAGTGGTGGTAGCTCCAAGTCTCAGCATGGTACACTGATCTTTCATGGTCAAACAACAAACAACAAACAACAAAGCTTGCCAGTAGCACAGCTCAAGCACTGAGAACAACCATGATAATGGTGTGGCTAACAGCCTAGTAGTAAAAATCCTAACAATAACACAATCTTAAAATTCAATGTGGTTAAGTTACACATACACAATCATTCTTATGACTGACGATGTCCATGTTGATTGTACTCCTTGTGTCATCAAACTTGTCTCGCGCCTGCTAATATTACCATCACTCTCATCAAATACACACATGCACCCACACTACATGCACCACATGCATACACCTTCCAGGTGAATATGAATGCCTTTGTAAGGTTCACATTATTAATATTTAAAATATCATCAGCAACTGAAAATGCTGAATGACATCCTCCTTCCTTATTATTATTATTATTATTTTTACAATTATTGTACCATTCTATGTGATCAATTTTTAATAAAAATTTTTTTTATAGAATACCTGCTCCTATTACAAAATTTCAAATAAAATTTACAATCACACGTTAGACCACAATGAAATATGAGACAAAATAGAATTTCAATAAAGTGGTATAGAAAATGAGACAGATAAATATGAAAAAAAGGGGGAAGTCATGATGTCACCCGTGACATTGAGGGCAGGAATGTTAATCTACATCATACATACATACATACATACATACATACATACATACATACATACATACATACATACATACATACATACATACATACATACATACATGTATCAACATCTTATCAGGTCTAAAAATCTGAACTCTGGATAAAGAGAAGTGGTCAGAATCATTAATAACTGCAAAGAGCTCATGAAGCAGTTTGCAGGATCAGAAATAAAACTTAGAGCAACAGTCACGTCTTTCGATAGAGAACTATAGCCCTTGTTGGTCAGCAAAGATTCAAGACTCTGGTATGCTTGCTCGTTCTGTTTCAAAGTGCTTGCCAACTGGTCACTGTCCTTGATATGTCCTGCGGCGTTTGGGACAATACGAAGTTGAATTTGACCTGAGCTGTCGGTCGGCATTTGACACTGAATAAACACCCCCAGAGATCGAGCAATCATTCTAAACCTGTCAGAGATGACAACAACAAAAATTAAAAAGGAAAACAAAAAAATTATAAAAAGGAAAACAATAACAAGAAGGAAATGTTCCCAGCTGTGTAATCTGATAATAATTAAGATAACAAGCAGTGTCTTGCCAATAGTCTACCAACCTTGGAGTGTAGATGGATTTCTTGCCAAACCCAATTTTACTGAACAGCCCGTCTTTACACTTGTCCTCCCCAAAGCGCACAAATATGGCAGCCAGAGAGGTGAGGTGGGGGAGAACAGCAGGCAACGAGTTGTGGACATATTGGAGTTGTCGTATCAGAAGGTCGAGGGGTTTAAACCACAAGATAAGCAGTTTGACTTCATCTTCAGGCCTAAATAATGATATGCCATAAGATAACCACTTTACCAATGAATGCATGACCCTATAGAGGTAAAAACTTAGTTCTACATACAAGTGGGATGCACACACACACACACACACACACACACACACACACACACACACACACACACACACACACACACACACACACACACACACACACACACACACACACACACACACACACACACACACCACACACACACACACACACACACACACACACACACACATTTACTGACTTTGGCTTCGCAGAGGAACATAATTGAAGTGATTTCACAAGTAGTTTCATTTCATCTTCCATACTTCTGCAGAGAAGAAGCTCCTTCAGTAACAGGGCATGCACAAGAAGGAGACAGGAACCCTCCGCCATGACAGAGTCTACAACCTCCTCTGTCATGATCACAAAGTTGATTATGCTCTTCCAGCCATATATGTCTTCTCTGGGCGGCAGTTGAACTGGTTGTGTGGGGATGACTGGCAGTGATCTGAAGTGGCCCTCAATCGCATGTTCAACCAGTCGAGCCATGAGAGGAATTGAAGCCACAGCCCGACATGCTTGGAAGAGAGGAGAGGGCGTGGCAAGAAAAGGGAGGGAAAATAAAAGTAATAGTGACTAGTAAACTATAAAATAGCATTATATTTATTATTGAAAACTCCTGTGATCGTGCGATTATCTAGAAAGGGGACAAAAGCCCTCCGTCAGCCATCCCAATCTCTCTGAACTTAGACACCCTTACCTGCTGTGATGATAGGAAGAGTAAGTAAGGCACACCCTGGGAGCTCATTCAGCATGTAGAATATAATGCCTAGTATCTTCTCTGGAGTGTCATTCTCACTGGAACAGAAGTTGAGCAAGTTGAGGACGTCTTGCATAAGAGATATCATTCGAGGGGAGTTGCGCTCCTGTGGCTCTAATATGAGGTACACATAGAACGAAAACATATTCGTATCCAGTAGATAAAAACTTACACACATCTAACAAATGCAAAACAGGGCTGCCAAGTTCTTAGAAAACCTAAAGGCCAGTTTGGGCAATAATTTAAAAAAAATTTTTTAATAAATTTATTTTAAAAAATTTTTAAAGTTTGGTATAGTTTATTGTCCTTTAATTTGAGTTTAAATAGTATAGAGTTCTGTCTTTTCCCACACAGCTAAACATTGCTAAACACAGCTTGAAGTTACCATTCTGAATCATATATTTTCACATTGAATACAGCAAAAGTATTCACTTTGTAAGATATACACTTGCCCTATTCTGAAGCATGTGATAAGGGAGGATTTCTGTTAAAAAAAAAAAAAAAAAAAAAAAAAAAAAAACATTTTAAACTGCTCTATGTATCATGCTCCATCTCTAATTATAATGGTTTTGTTCAATGAATCTAAGGAATTTAATCAACTTCTATTAATTACCCTGATTATTTCTCAGCTTATTTCAATTTAGAATATTTTTGTAGACCAAAAAAAAACAACAAACAACCATATATATATTTTTTTAATTGTCTTGCAGACCAACCAAGGGTGTTTATATTTTTCCTGCAGTAGTTGTGTTGTGTCTGTCAGTCTGTCTGTTTGTCATGTAAGTGAAGACCCATAATCTAAAACACTTCAGAAGCTGCTAATTCTGTTTGTACATCAGGTCTTCATTGTGGTAACTCTGTGTAAGGAAGTAGCAAGGCAATTATGAGCTATTGCTGATAATGAACCTTGGATCTTGAGCACAAAAAGATATAGGTGAGGGTGTAGTCTTGGGCAACTGGCTCATCTTCAAAAATATTTGAGACCTTCAACATTTTATCTGAAAACACTCAGAACAAGCAATAATCTAATATCTAAATGATAAATACAGATTACTTTTTTATAGTTTGCCCAAAAGTCTCCCCACCCCAACTCCATTCTCAAGAGAATTTAAAGCCATTTAACTTTCTATAAAGACAGACTTGATGAAACTAGCCTTTAGGAAGGCCATTTGGTAAACCCTGTTGTCAGATGAAGAGAGAGAGGGCACCATACAGTCCAGCTGCCTTATATATACATGCATGTGCATAACATTACTAGCACCAGGTTTACGGATGAAGTGAATTTCATTGACCTTGGTCTATTACAATATGATACGACGTGATGACAGACAGTGTTGTCGTGCCTTGTTGAGATTTACCGTAGACACAGATATTTGCCATGAGTTGAAACAGATTGGAGATGCAGTCTCGGTAGTCCTGGTTCTGGTTGTCTTTGCGGTGAGTGGCATTAGCAACCAGTTCCACCATCACTCTCACAAGCATGAACCGCTTCTCCCAAGTGTCCTAGAGTAAAACAGAAAGGGAACTTTATACTTAACTCCAAAACCAACCATTGTTGAACAGTGTCTTGCACCAGACAAATGTGTGACTGTTACCTCGCTGAGCTGATGAACTGGACAGGGTCCAGTACTGGAGGGAAATCCTGCAGCAGCCTTCAGTAATCTAACAACCAATGAGAAGTGGGGAAGCAAATTAAATTGCCATTTATCACACACTCACAACACACTAATAGACAACAAACAAGAAAAGGCAAAACAAAGATAATTCAAAATCGTTTAAACTAAATGAGATATTGAATGGTCACCTCAGACTGAGAGAGAGGGAGGATCCTTTGTGAAGAATGGAGGCTGAGTTGCAGTTGTTCTTCTGCCAGTCTATCACGTCTGAAAACATTCTGTGGAGGTTGAAAACAAAGGGCAACATTCAAGCGGCAAGGTTGTCTCAAGTTGCCTAGCCATACAATTCATTATTCAACACTTATTAAAACAAGTGCAGAATAGGCAGCAGACAACTTCACTGGTGTAAGAAGCTGTCCCCAAGGAGAGTGCACACACCCACCCACACCACAGAATGCACACAGTCTCCAACACATGTAACTGGACATGTGTATGTCTCTATAGACTGTGCTCTGCTCTAATCATCATCACTGGCCTGTCCTTACTTGGAGTCTATGAGGCCCCAACGGAAGTTCTGTGACTGCAGAATCACTTCTGGCATTCTCGTGTCCTAGAAAATATGATCAAAACATTACATGACTAGATTAATTAGAAGTCAGCCAAATTGATATACAAATAGTATCACTGCCTGATTACTATTTGATAAAAACTTTCTTCAACCTGTCTCAACCCAGTGTGTGTCCCCATTGAGCTATTCTCAACCTACTTCAACCTGCTTGAACCCAGTGTGGTGTTGGTCCAGTGTGTGTCCCCATAGAGCTACTGTCAACCTACTTCAACCTGCCTCAACCCAGTGTGGTTTTGGTCCAGTGTGTGTCCCCATAGAGCTATGTCAACCTACTTCAACCTGCCTCAACCCAGTGTGGTGTTGGTACAGTGTGTGTCCCCATAGAGCTATTGTCAACCTACTTCAACCTGCCTCAACCCAGTGTGATGTTGGTCCAGTGTGTGTTCCCATAGAGCTATTGTCAACCTACTTCAACCTGCCTCAACCCAGTGTGATGTTGGTCCAGTGTGTGTTCCCATAGAGCTATTGTCAACCTACTTCAAAGTGCCTCAACCCAGTGTGATGTTGGTCCAGTGTGTGTCCCCATAGAGCTATTGTCAACCTACTTCAACCTGCCTCAACCCAGTGTGGTGTTGGTCCAGTGTGTGTCCCCATAGAGCTATTGTCAACCTACTTCAACCTGCCTCAACCCAGTGTGGTGTTGGTCCAGTGTGTGTCCCCATAGAGCTATTGTCAACCTACTCCAACCTGCCTCAACCCAGTGTGGTGTTGGTCCAGTGTGTGTCCCCATAGAGCTATGTCAACCTACTTCAACCTGCCTCAACCCAGTGTGATGTTAGTCCAGTGTGTGTCCCCATAGAGCTATTGTCAACCTACTTCAACCTGCCTCAACCCAGTGTGGTGTTGGTCCAGTGTGTGTCCCCATAGAGCTATTGTTAACCTACTCCAACCTGCCTCAACCCAGTGTGATGTTGGTCTAATCTCCCCATAGATGAATAAATACAAAGTAAATTGTGATATATTTTAAAATTCCTAAAAGCAATCACCCTAACCAACTGGGGACTAGAGGCGCTGAACTTGTCTAACCTATGATAGAGGGAAGCTGAGAATAGTAGCCAGAGACTGAGTGAGTTATTTGAAGAGAAATGAAGAAGATAAAATGTGTGAAAAAGAAGGACAAAAAAAAAACAACACATAAGATATTCAAGAAAGAGGAGGAGGGGGCTGATGGAGGGGAGAGACAGAGGGACTAGGAGGCAAACACACTCACATCTCTCTCCATGATGGACTTCTCAGAGATGAGCATGACTAAGAGTTGCAGGAGCATTATGTGGAACTTGACAGTTGTATCAGAACACCCGGCAAAGTCACTGCACACAGCATAGGATATGATGATAGCCACACCACTAGAACATACATACATGTATACTTGGGAGTCTCCACAGTTTCTAGCAGTGGGGAACTACATGCGCAGAAGAAGCAATACAGACACAATGCAATCATGTTCCAGTGATCATTTTTACACACACACACACACACACACACACACACACACACACACACACACACACACACACACACACACACACACACACACACACACACACACACACACACACACACACACACACACACACACACACACACACACACACACACACACAAGAAAGGCAAAGTTTGTTATTCTTTCTTTCTTGCAAACAAAGAAGTGTTTGTTGTTTATATAACTTGTACCTTCCTTTCCACACATCACAAGAAATAAAATGCGCAAAGAGAACTGTACTGTACTGTACTGTACTATACTATACCTGCATGAGTCTGTCACATGTGGCCAATCAATCATTGGAAAGATGGTGCCAAGGAAGATGAAGCATTGAGGGGGCACTCGCTCATCAATCTTCAGCTTCATCATGGTGTTGAGGACAGACAGGTCCGGACAGAGGTCTTTCCAGGGCAGATCCTCCATGCACTGGTGGTAGATCTCAAGGATGTAGTGAGGAACATCCAGCAAAGCCACTGCAGAGCAATAGTGCAGCCATAGCTCATCCAGGACTGAGGGAGAGAGGTCGTACTCTGTTTGACAGACAGTAAGATAGTCAAGAAATACTCATCATGAAAAGAACAGTGGCAAAGGGAAGAAAGGAGAGGAGGAAAAAACAAACAAAAAAAAAAAAAACAACAAAAAAAAAACAACAAAAAAAAACAACCAATAAGTTCTAGCTCAAAGAGAAAAGCGGATGTGAACATTCTGGCCATGAGGAATGGCCAGACGTTATCTCAACACAAGACAATAAGGCAGAGTGGCTGATAAAGTGTCAAAGCAGAATTTCGAGTGAGTTGAGGATGTGTGGCTGTACGCACCGTGCAACTTGCAGTGCATGAAGGCCACACACTCCACAAAGCGTTGCATGACTGCCCTCATCTGCACACACTCTCCTTCCTCACATGGCAGCAACCTACACAATATCGACGACAAGAAAGACGAGCAAACAAAATTATTAGGAACATGATAGGACCCTATCACGTTAATGTCAATCTACTTCCATTCAGTGTGATGTTGATCCAGTGTGTAAACCCATGGAACTATTGTCAATCTACTTCAACCTGGTGTGATGTTGATCCAGTGTGAGTACCCACAGAGCTATTATCAACTTACTTCAACCCAGTGTGATCTTGATCCAGTGTGTGTCCCCATAGAGCTATTAATAAGTATTCCCTCCCCAAATAAGATTTACTTCACTGTATACACCAACAATTCGTTCAAAACGAGAAAGAGATGCTGTGTGTGTGTGTGTGTGTGTGTGTGTGTGTGTGTGTGTGTGTGTGTGTGTGTGTGTGTGTGTGTGTGTGTGTGTGTCTCCATACAACACACACACCAGCCAGGGTAGTGTTGGATGTGGATGCGCACTCACAGAAACTGCTGAGCTGGCTTCTCTGGTAGTTGCTGATGCAGCACACCGATCCACGGCTCAAACAGCTCACTTGTGAACTTCCAGCAGGACCTCAACCCTGCAGCACAGAAGAAGAGAAAGCTAGGGCTAGGGCTAGGGCTAGGGCTAGGGCAGGGCTAGGGCTAGGGCTAGGGCTAGGGCTAGGGCTAGGGCAGGGCTAGGGCTAGGGCTAGGGCTAGCTCAACTCCTTACAAAACAACAAACTAACAATACCCTGAAACTGAACCAGTTCAGAGGTTATCTGGTGCAGTGGGTAAGGAATGAACAAATCTGGCAAGTCAGAGCATATGCCTAGGGGAGGGACCAGTTAGGACTGACAAAACTCATTACACAGACTCACTTCTCATTGGATAACAAAATATCTATCAACATAATTTTCTCTTAAATATGACTGAAATTCCAGCTAAAAATCCGCTCACATATTACTTAATGTTGTCTTAATAACATTTGACTTAATGTTAACTTAGTGGTTCTTTGGAGGAGAATGAGCTCTAACCATAGACAAACATTTAATTTATTACATATAGGATCATATAGGATGTTGAGTAAACTACAAACATGACCAGGAATCAAACTGGACGACACCTTCCCTACGCTTGGAAAGAGGTAGTTTGATCAGCCCAACAAAACAAATTAACTTTAAGACTGCAAGTGTGATAACTTGCAGGCACCAGGAGCACTAGAAATAGAACTCAAAGCATTGGACACCCCCAAGGCCCTTTATGCATTGGGAGGTCTTTCAGCAACTACTGTATCAGCTATTAGTATAGCTACATAGTTGTACTCCTAACTAAAAAAATTAACCATCAAATGCCAGAAATTTATAGTAAATACACTATACAATAGTATATGCATGTATCGTATTGTACTGTATTGTATTGTATTGTATAGTCGACCTTGAGAGAGATACAACTACAGGTCCATATACCTTGGTCAGGTGATATGCTCTCCAAGGCAATATCCTCCGCCAGCCTGCTGATGAAGCAGAAACACAGTTGCTGCATGAAGTGGCCGATGTAAGGCACATAGTCTCCATGGGAAACAGAATACACAGAGCTATGCCGCATGAGACGCAGGTTGTTGTAAGTGCTGGCGACCATCTGCAGAGACACTTGGATGAGCTGCAGGCCGAGTAGAGATTGTTCTGGAGACTCAGGGCTCTTCATGGCTAGACGCAGTTCTGTCCATGCATCTACCATAACACTGCCTGCCTCCGTACCTAATAGGACAACAGTGGGAAAGTAGCTGTGTCAGTAATATTTACTAAACAGGTGCCTGATACTCTAGCTGCTCACAACTTTCTCACTGACTTGCCGTGCAACAGAACAGATCTTGGATTCAGCCTCAAGAACACCGCATGACAAAAAAAGATTGGACATTATTGTGGAACTTTTCTCAAGAGCTTTTTATGGGACATTCATTTTTGTGGGTGTGGCTTTTGTTAGTGATTCTAATTTACATATCAACTATGTACTACAATGTAAAATTTAAACAAAATATTCAAATTAAGTAGTTTTTGTTATTGAAAGTGACTTTTATTCTAGAATGAATTTGGACAAACTATTTTAGTGTGTGATAGGGTAGGCATAGCCTATACAGCTACTGGCTCCCTCAGGTGTAATACAAATGACTTGTCCTGTAAATATCTCTAAATAGAGTGTCAGAGATGGTTACCAACAGCAATGGGGCCACATAGAGATGCAACTTTAGCCAAGATAATCTACTCTTGGGGGAGGGGGGGGGGGGGGGGGGGGGGGAAAGGGGAGAGATAACTTCTCACCACCTGTGCCATACTTGGTCCCTGAAAGAAGGTGTGTGGATTACTAATCACAGAACTTTGCCTCATTGTGGCACACATAGACATACACAGCCACTGACAATTCCATTTGTTGCTGCTATAGCATGAGATGCCATTCTCTCATTGATGCCCAATCATTACTCCATACAATTGCTGGGCCAACCAAGAACACCACCATATATGTGGAAGCCTGGATGGATGGAAGCCTGGATGGATGGAAGCCTGGATGGGGGGGGGGGGGGGGGGGGGGGGGAGAGAGAGAGAGAGAGGAAGGGGTCTGGCATTCCTCCTCCTTTTTCTTTCAACTTATTTTGTAGTAATGGTTTCGATCCAAGACAAAAGAAAAAAGATGAACTTTCAAACTAACATAAAACCATTTAAGTTTATGGAAGTGTCTGTTTGTCCCACATCCCATGGTGAATGGGCACCAGCCCTCTCACCTTGGAGGACTAGCTGGAGTGCCTTCTGATAGCTTCGTGGGAAGTGGTGGTTCAAAACAAGCACAAAATGCTGCTGGTATATCTGCAGGAAGAAAAAGAAGAGGAAGATCAATAGTAAATGAAGAATGAATAACACACTCGCACACAACAATGAACAAACTTTTGACAGTCTGTGAGTATGCAAGGAGGGACCTTCATGCACACAGCCTGTGATAGATAAAGTTACTAACTCGGAAGGCAGGCCAAGGGATTGAGGAGAGTTTAGCATTTATATATGGGGGGGGGGGGGGGGGGGGGAAGAAAATTAGAACAATATTCGCAATAAATTTAAATAATAAAGTAGCAAGCAGTGAAGTCTGAAAGATTGGCACAAGGAACTATTGGTGCAAAGGATAATGCTGAATCAGCATATTGGTAAGCATAGCCTACAACTGTTCCATTGGTGGGTGTGGCTTAAACTTGGTTTCTATTTCAGCCCTTAAATAAACACCTTGCCCAAACAACACAACAAAGGGAGGAGGGGTTGTTGCCATAGCAACCAAATGTTTGCAGTCTCATGCTTACATGGATGAGCACTTCGTGGCTGCCAGATGGTTTGGGTCCTTTCAGGTTGAGTCCCTCGAACACAAAGTGCAGGAGTTGGTCACACTCCAACAGACTGCCATTATAGCCCTCCAACCATTTGAGCACGTCAAACTGCAGCAACAGAGGAAAGGGGGGGGGGGGGGGGAGGGAGGACAGAAAGAGGGCATGGCATAGGTTCGGCCAACAATGTCTCTAAACATGCTCTAACTAGACCATACCCAACCCTAACAGACCCTTTACCACACACACCATTCTGCCTTGGCAATAACACCGACCATGTACAGCTCAGGACTGCACCTAACATATACAGTCTCACTATATCCCATGGGATTCTATAAATAAATGCTATGTCAGTGAGTACTCACACACCACATAGAAACATCCAACACACGCCATCTCCATGGCAACAGTCGCTCACCTTAGTCAGCACAGAGAAGGCCACAGTGGGGCCTTGCTTGGATGCCAGTTCAGCCACAGAGCCATACATGTGGACAAACTGCCCTGGGCAGAGGTTGGGCTGAAAGAGAGGAGCCAGGATGTCTGAGTTGCTCTGCTCTGTCAACAAGAGGTTGAGGATGTTGCTTGCTTGCTGTGGATCTTGCTGGATGAACGCCTGCAGGTGGAGAGGAACACACAGAACAGATAGAGTAATCAACAAGGCAACAATCAGTAAATATTCTTGAAAGAGATTATTCCATGAATCAGATTAGTAGTCTTCTTCCTCTTGACACAAGAATCTCACCACAAGTAACAACTTAAACTACTTCCAGAGTGGGCTCTTGGAAAAGCCATCAGACTGCCCTTGTCAGTTCCGAATTAAAATGGTCATCCCTCCACTGATATACTATTATCATTCTCTGTGTTCAAGCACCACAGGGGAGGGGGAAGTGTGTGTGTGTGTGTGTGTGTGTGTGTGTGTGTGTGTGTGTGTGTGTGTGTGTGTGTGTGTGTGTGTGTGTGTGTGTGTGTGTGTGTGTGTGTGTGTGTGTGTGTGTGTGTGTGTGTGTGTGTAAGACTTCTGGGAGTCTTCTGTCAGTATTGAAAGGAAGTGAGAGTTCGGTGGTAATCCCAGGGAAACTCCCTTGTGCATGAGGCCTTCATTCATCTAATATGTCACATGACAGAATCTGAGGAAGACAAGTCCACACAGGCTACCGTAGAAGGATCAAAGTTCAATTTAGTGAAGCAGCCAGCTCAAAACACCTCAAAGAGAAATTATTAGTCATTTTAAAAAACGTACGTATTTACTCTATAAAAAGTGTTGAACTAATGACACTGTCATAGGAATCTCACATGATCACACTGTACCTGTCCTAGGATTGTAATGCAGGAGGTGAGGAACTGTTTACTCGGCGGATATTGCCGAGTCTCCGTCCGCACGTAAGAAAGAACCTCATAAAACAAAGCCACTCCATTTTGCAAAGGGACATTAGCCGACGTATTGGCATCTAATAGTCACACAATGCAAATACCAACAGTAACTAGTAATTCTGCTGATCATATGGCTAAATGAATTAAATGTATATCCCAATGTAATTAAAGATGTCACATCTATAAGAAACCAACAGTGTAAGACTATGTTTGACAGGTGGAAGATAACCCTTCAACACTTATAACTGCACACATTGAGGAACACATGGAATTGTGCAGACTGACAAACTGATCCCTACTCCATTATCCACCTCCCTCTCTGTCCATAGAATATACGTATATGCTATCAAAAATAGTCTAGACGAACTTAGTTTAGAACAAGAGTGGTCCCACACTAAGACCTGTCGCAAGTAATTACTATAATATTTATTAAAACATAGTGCACTAGACTAAGCTAAATAATTGCTTAGAACACTTAAGATGATGTTAACGCTGTGGCAAGATTTACAATTTTTGGGTTTCATACAGTAAAAGGACTTAATTGTAACCACAGAGTTTCCATACAGTAATAACTTAGTTGTAATGACATGTTACAACAAACTTTTGTGTTTCCATTCAGTAAACAATTTGTTAAAATCCATTCTTGAGCAAAACCTGTGGATATACCTCCCCCCCCCCCCCCCCCCACACCCCTCCTGCATCATTCCAAATGTTCCTCTACCTGTGTGCCACAGGTAAAAATAAAGGAGGGAGGGAGCAGGACTGTAGATTAGTGTAAACACACCGAGTTCAACACACACACACACACACACACACACACACACACACACACACACACACACACACACACACACACACACACACACACACACACACACACACACACACACACACACACACACACACACCTTTATTCTGTGCAGTCATCTTTGACAGCTCTGCCACTGTGTGCTCCAGCTTCACCAGCTTCTCAATCAACTGGTGACTGACTGGGGAACTGAGTGACATCACAGCCCGATCTCGTTCCATGCGGTTGTCTCTCAGCTGCGCTTCCCATTTGTTGCTAATGGTCATCTCGTTAAACTAAGAACAACCGCAGCAATAATAACAATAGTAATAATAACAATGTGAATTAACGATATGATCCCCTACTCTAGTCCTGGCCAATCAGTGTCTCCCAGGAACCAGCGACAACTATACCAGCCCCAGAGAACCTTGGCCTACTAGACGTCCCATGGCAAGATTGAATGACAAATGTGGAGAGCCGTAATTAATTAGCTCAAGGTGCCTTCCCTGGTTTAGTGCGGGCCAAAAACACACCACCATTACATTGGGTGGGGGAGGGGAGGGGGGGGGGGGGGTAACCATGGTGCACTCTTATTAGAATATAAGAACCAAGAGAATGCCCGTCTTAGCCTAGCAAGACAAATGGTGCACCACAAGCTCTCTTTTCACACACATATGCTCTTGTGAGTGTGTCATGTGCTCTTGTGAGTGTGTCATGTGCTCTTGTGAGTGTGTCATGTGTTCTTGTGAGTGTGTCATGTGCTCTTGTAAGTGTGTCATGTGCTCTTGTGAGTGTGTCATGTGCTCTTGTGAGTGTGTCATGTGCTCTTGTGAGTGTGTCATGTGCTCTTGTAAGTGTGTCATGTGCTCTTGTAAGTGTGTCATGTGCTCTTGTGAGTGTGTCATGTGCTCTTGTGAGTGTGTCATGTGCTCTTGTAAGTGTGTCATGTGCTCTTGTAAGTGTGTCATGTGCTCTTGTGAGTGTGTCATGTGCTCTTGTGAGTGTGTCATGTGCTCTTGTGAGTGTGTCATGTGCTCTTGTGAGTGTGTCATGTGCTGGTTATAAAAACTGGCATTTGTGCAAATGTTGATATATAAAGCTATGTACATGCATGATATATAAAAGAGATAAGGTAGATTGATTATCCCGGACATATTTAATTATGCCCATATGCCTTGCCACACCCACACACTCGGCCACACCCACTAGGAGAACAAATTGAGGTAAAGTTGGAGCTAGTCCCACAGACAGAACAGCCCCCCTCCCTCCCCACTCACCCTGAACACAATGGTGGCAGGTGCAGAACACTGGTGAGACCGGTTGAACCTGCTTCTGCATGGGATGCGCACGTGAAACTGTCTGGGTTCATTGGTGTAAAGTTCTGGGATACCACCCACAAAATTCTCGTCATAGACACCGAGTAGAGTGGTGGAGGAGCAGAATGACCTACATGCACACAAAGAACATGGAAGAACCACAGTCAAAAAAAAAGAACAACTAATCTTCAAGCAATATGTCAAGATAAATGAGATTCCCCATTATATATCAACATATTTCGTCCATCCACTGGTGGAAAGATTTTCTAGTTAGAGAGCACTCTCAACACTTCAATCACATGGCACTAAGACTACGACTACTAGATTGGAGCTAGCTTTTTTACATGTCAACACTAACAGCAACATCACCATGACAACATGTGCCTACACCAATGATACACGCATAGTACCAACAGAGTATACAGATGCCATGAGGTAAGGTGTCATCCATGGAGCACACTCGCACAAACAATGCCTAATTGTGGTCGCAAGGACAAATAATCTAATTTACTATAACTACTACAGTTTTTAATCTTCTGAGACGGCATCAACATCATCATGACAACACATGTTTGTTCCACTCACTTGGCAGTGTTGAAGAGAAGGTCCATGTCGGCCACGACTACTGCAATGAGCATGTCCTTGGAGAGGAGGTCACACTCAGACAGTGGGGAGAATGGAGGGTGGCAGAACTGGAATAAGGGAGGAGGTTGAGCTACGGACAAACTTTGGAGGCGGTTTTGGATACGACTGCCGGCTAGAGTGAGGATGAAGGCAAGTAAAATAATTGTGTGTGTGTGTGTGTGTGTGTGTGTGTGTGTGTGTGTGTGTGTGTGTGTGTGTGTGTGTGTGTGTGTGTGTGTGTGTGTGTGTGTGTGTGTGTGTGTATAATTGTGAGTGTGTGTGCATATGCATTCATTTTACTAGCTCTCTTATTCCAATCTGACACTAAAATTCCTTTGCACATCAAGTTGGAGTAAGTATTTAACATATATTATAACTACAATTTTTTTTTCGTTCCACACATTGACAGAGTGGAAACACAATAGGATGTGGCCACTGCATGGTCGGTCTTGTGCTGAAGTAAAGATAGTGATGAAGTGATGCGTCCAGGGACTGCAAGTCTTAAGTTATGGAAAATAGATAGAGAGAACATTTTCAGAGCATAGCATGGAGGGGGAAGAAAAGTGGGCATGCAGGAGTGAAGGGTGGCACTACATAGTGATAAATCTAGGAGTCAGGCTGTGGGTTAATCTAGGGGTCAAACCACAGGTCGAACAAGGGGTCAAGCGATCGGACACACTTGGTGTCAAGGCATATTATGGCAGGAATGATGTGATCTGGATGGACAACTTTCACATATCCCAAACACACAGCAGGGAGATAACATCATAAGTGCATGCATCCTAAGCCTCCATAAATGATGGATGCATGCCGGTACATCTTGCGCACGCATGCACACACACACACTGCCAAATTGCTACTGTAAATATGGAACCTCCATCGCTGGCTGGAGTTTATATGGTCTGCACTAGAGATACTGAAGAGACTATTTCAAAAAGATGATTTGTGACATTAGCAGCTGCTTGCAGCCATTAGGACAATAGCAACATGTGTTGAGTCTTTGTTGAACTGAAAGTGTAATCTATCACACAGATCAACTCTCAAACAACATTAGATGTGGCAGTTGTGCAAGTTCTGATAGCAGGAGTCAGTTTCACCATTAAATAATCATTTAATAACCAATACGAACACACAGCCACACAAATACACCAACACAAGTAAAAACATAAGAGAGTGACCTAAATATATTACTGATATGTACACCATATGGATTCAGATGTTCCCACGGTTGCCTTTCTATTAAGGCATTCCATTAATCTCAGATTGTTTTATCATATCTTTCCCCTTTAGATCTCTCTTCAGCTAATTGGAACAACATTCCTTGTGCTGGACCTGAACTGCATTTACATTTATTTATAAGTACCTAGTCTCCTCATGAAGAGCCTAATAAATGTTCACAGCATTTACCACCTGCCTTGTGTATTCCCAGCCCTAGTCCCACTATATTCCCAGCCCTAGTTCCACTATATTCCCAGCCCTAGTTCCACTATATTCACAGCCCTAGTCCCACTATATTCCCAGCCTAAGTGCCACAGTGATATCTACAGTCATGACCACCACGTACATGCTAAGTGTAAATTGATGAAAAACAGTATCAACCTTTACCATTGGTGTACTTGAGCTGTGGTGGTTGGGGTTTAAAGGGCAGTGACTTCTGATAGGCTGCCAGCTGCATCCAATCCATCACCAGAGAGTTCAGTTCTGTCTTCACTTCCCACATGGGAACAAATTCAAGCCATGGAGACTGGGAATGGGAATGGGAATAAATTAAAAAAACCAAACATAATTTTGTAACAATAGCATCAATAAAATAAAAAAAATTAATAAGCTTTCCAAAAATTCTTTCATAACTGGAAAACATAATTAATCAATCTATTCAAGCAATTCAATACAACATATAAATAAGTGCAAACAACATAACTGTTTATGGTCTATACCAGTTGGCTGGCTGTACCTTGCTCCCTCCAAATATGGAGGCCAGTCTGTTGTGGTCATATTGAGGGGGGAGGCCTGGGAGATGGAGAGAGCTCGAATGGAGACGGGGCTCCTCCAGCCACAAGGACAGTGTCTGATAAAACCTGTCCATACATCAGGTAAGTGGTCATCAATAACATTAACACAATACATATGTATGGAAGTGAGCAATTGCCTTACCTGGAACTACAGATTGGCATAGACATTACCAGACATGCAACACTAAATAATGCAGGTGGGATCAACTCCACTGGGAGACCCATTTACAATTTCCACAAGAAGGCCTTCGAACTATGTGGATATCTTTTCTTTAAAATGAATAACAATAAATATCAATATAAACTCACTTTAAGCACTTTGGAAAAAAGGTTCTCAATGTGTCTCTCCGCTCGTCCAATGCACGAGCCAAGCCTATTTTCTCCCACCAATCAGGAGCGTCGAGGGACTCTATGTAGGTCCGTAGCAGGCGGCAGTGTTTGGAGAGAGCAACCTTCATCTCACGGTGTTGAGCGAGGCTGCGGGAAGAGGCAAAGAAACGAGGACCACAACCTTCTCTCTCCGAGTCCGCTCTACAGAGGAAGAGAGAGAGACCAACATCAAGGGAAGCATGTATGCATAACAATAACAACAAATAAAGCAAAAAATTAATTTCTGTGCTACAAATTAATGCAAGCAATGTGTCATGAACTACTGCATTGCCAAGTCAGCAGTTTTGTTAGATATTGCCAGTTCCTCATGGTGGAGATACACAAACCCTCCAGGGGAACTGTAAGGTGGTATGTATGTCTTAGGTGGACTTAACGGTGATACTATCAGAATATCAGCAACAACTATCAACTCAAACACACAAACAAAAATATTTTGCAAGTGCTGAACTACAAAAAGAAATTAAAAAAAAAAAAGATGTAAATTTCCTAATGCAAAAAAAAATAGTCACTAGAATGTTGTGACGTATATTGTAAGCTTTTCTGCGGTAGTGAGTGTACATACTAGACTGTTCTGGATGACATCAAGGATCCTTCTATCTGTCTCAACTCTGTGCAGTGTTGGTCCTGCGTGTGTCCCCATTGAGCTATTGTCAGCCTACTTCAACCTGCCTCAACCCACTGTGACGTTGGTCCAGTGTGAGTGTGCACAAAGGCAGTGATGGGTACTCACGTGTCACTCTGGGTTCTCGCTAAGTAGAGAGTGAAGAATCTCTGCCAGATGAGTGCAGAGAGAGGATGCAGCTGATTGATCGTGGTGCAAAACTTCGCCCACCTGTACAGGCAGAGATGGGACAAGCCAAAATTTCCTGCACACTTTAGCTCCGAAAACGTTTTCTGTGATGAAAATAAAAATAGACATTGACATGGTGGTCATCAATCATCTATAATAACAATAGAGCATGACTCTATAATAACAGAGCATGACAACATCTATAATAATTACAGAGCATGACAATATCTATAATAACAACAGAGCATGACAACATCTATAATAACAAAAGAGCATGACAATATCTATAATAAAAACAGAGCATGACAACATCATTAATAACTACAGAGCATGACAACATCTATAATAACAACAGAGCATGACAATATCTATAATAAAAACAGAGCATGACAACATCTATAATAACAACAGAGCATGACAACATCTATAATAACAACAGAGCATGACAATATCTATAATAACAACAAAGCATGACAACATCTATAATAACAACAGAGCATGACAACATCTATAATAACAACAGAGCATGACAATATCTATAATAACAACAGAGCATGACAACATCTATAATAACAACAGAGCATGACAACATCTATAATAACAACAGAGCATGACCAGGTGCATTACATTAATAGTGACAAACAGACAGACCCATCTGATGGTACACCTTGAGATCTAAGAACAAACTTTCTTCACGCTACTTAAAACTGATAATTAGAAGCAGTGCTGGGAGGTCCCTGATGTCACTGTGCTCACCGGTAATCATCAGCAGATGGCCAGATGTTGAGGTGTTTGGAGATAAGCTAGTGCTAGATATCTGATGACCCACTCGTGGATGTATAGAAGGAACTTTGACAGGTGCTTTTAAAAAAATTAATCAACACAGTTCAGACATTCAGACCATACATATCTCTAAGTAGCGGCGCATATTTAAAACTATGCCATTGTTAAACTTATTTTGAGTCTTAGCATGTTAAACAAATGAACATATTCCAAAAACAGAAAATAATAGGAAAATATTTTTTAAAAGATGGCGATGATATACAATTATATCCACACACACACACACACACACACACACACACACACACACACACACACACACACACACACACACACACACACACACACACACACACACACACACACACACACACACACACACACACACACACACACACACACACACACACACCACAAGTGCATATAAACCAGGTAGATTCAATTGTCTGACAGGTGCAATGTTCCCCCTCCTCCTCATAATGTGATAATACATTAGTGAGTTCTACAGGACATTCCATATGCATGCAGCATTGTGTGTGTAATCCTTCCACCGACTGACATACCTTCAGTGCACTGTCAGCAGATACCTTCTTGTCCTTTCTGAGCTGAGAGAGAAGCCCTTTCCATATTTTCTCTTCTTCCTCGAACCTTTGCTCAACACACAGAGCAGAGTAGCTGAGCCATGGACACTCCTCATGTGGCTGAGGAAAGGGGAGGGAACAAGGCAGGAACAACAACAAAAATGACAGGGAAAATACATAAACAATGACACCATCAAAATGAAAACAACATTGTTAGCAACACTCCGATAATATTTACATGAACAACTAATCACACACACACACACACACACACACACACACACACACACACACACACACACACACACACACACACACACACACACACACACACACACACACACACACACACACACACACACACACACACACACACACACACACACACACACACACACACACACACACACACACACACACACACACACACACACACACACCAAGAAAATGGAATACTGGACTTAATTAAAGACAAGCTCAGGTCAGTTGAAAAGCTTGCCTACTATACACGTATAATGTACAGATATAGTGTAGATTCCATACATGTCTAGTGTTTGGTTTAAAACAACAGGAAATGGATGGCTTGGGAAGTGAGTTCACTCCTTCCACTTAGTCTCATGAATGGAGACATAACAGATGCCCAATGGCCTCTTCCTCTCTCTCTCTCACTGACTCACTATGATGTTGAAGAGAGAGGGACTGCCGGAATCCTGCCACACAATGGACGCCACAGAGGAGTACACAGACGACACAATCCCCTTCTTGGGCTGCAGAGGGTTCAACGCCTGCACACAGGAAATGGGGGGAGATGGGGGGAGGAGGGAAAGAGAAGTGGGACAACTTACACAACAGAAAACAGACCTTTCTGTGAATTTCCTAAAAAGATGCACACCAATCATGACATTGTGTTATTTTAACATCACCATGGATACCTGATAGGACTCTAGCAGTGTGTCCTCCACAGCTTCTGTCCATCTCGGCCTGAGGAAGGCAGCCATGCAGATGTTGTTCAGGAGGAAGAGGATGGCTCTCTCCTTGTACCACAGAGGGCAGCCCAGGAGCACTCCAAGCCAAAACCGCAAGACCTCAATCCCACCTCCTCCTCCCCCTCCTCCACCCCTCATGTGACCCGGGTCACTGACCTCCAGTTGTGCCTGTGATGTGGACACAGAGCAGAAGCAACTTCAACAAAATGTTAGTTCCGAGTTACAACATGACATATACACAGGATATATGTGACAAGCTTGCCTACTGCCACTCAAAACCATCATGTGAAAAGGGGCGTGGTGGGAATGGGTGCTCATTCAAGACAAACCCATGACCTTCTCAAGCTTTGAACAAAAGATTTCTATAAGGTTAAGTGATCTTTTCTTAACTCAGCCATTATTGTGCAGGTGGGTAAAGGGTAGTAGACCATGAGATGATACTGCACTCCTCTGAGATCTTCTTCAGTTAATAAATGTACTCAATAAAAAAAGGAAAAAAGGAGAAAAAAAAGAAGAAATAACTACATTTAATGATATTTGGAAAGTCTTAAACTCCCCCCCCCCCCCACACCCCCTCGGATTCCTCCTTAACTTATGTCTCGTCACATGCACAAACATTCTGTCCGGACATACCTGTATGAGCGCTGACAATCGTCTAGTAATCGTGGACATGGGGGCTCCTGTGATCCACTTTTCTTTGTAGGATGAGTTCTCTATGTCCGCATTTATTAGAGACAGTAACAGTGGAACAAACCTGCAACACCATGACAACTGTGATCACATGACTAACCACATGAGTAGTTCATATTTAAAAAAAAAACAAACAAAACAAACAAAAACAATGCATAACAAAGTTCTGCTAGGGTATAATGAAACCCTGGATTACAAACCAGGTCATTACTTAAATGGAAAGCTTCTTATTAGAGCTCTGGTGACTCCTACTAAAGGGCAGTCGAGAACAACAGGAAGGAAGGGGACAGATAGCATGCCTGTTGAGTTTAGCTCATTAACATCCAAACATACACCTCGTATCAAACTCTGAGGTGGATGGAATCATGGATTCAAAGCATTAACCGAGCTGAACAGATCAGCATTGAGTGACTACAGCATGACAATAGCACAGAAACAATCTTAAATAATTCATCACCTGCTGAGATGCTGTGTTCCTAGCTGCAGAAGAGCCAGAAGGAATGCTGCTGTGTTGGCTCATTAATGATGGAACTGAAGTTTACTTGATGTAAAATAATTATGGATTGTGGCCTGGTGCTACATATTGTATGTTACATGTCACGATTAGTTTCTACACGCCCATTATGTTAGACACAGCAGAGGCTAATGCATGGTCCTACAAGTGGCTGGAGGAAGCTCTAATTAGCAGGACGGCCAACAACTGTCTGGACTATGTACTCTGTCCTCTTGTGAGCGAGGGCCGAGGCTACGGGAGTACACCTCTCCCAGGGTGCATGAAGATCAGTTCTACCTTAGGGTTTGGTTGTGGTCATATTATGGTGGAATTAGGTTGTGGTTTGATCAGTTACGGATGAGTAAGGTTGTGTTAGGGTAGCAATGTGTAAGGATTTGTCTCCTGGAACATCCAAACTCTCTGGCATTCTTGGAAACATATCAGGTAAGAGTGAAAGAGAGGATATTTTGAGTTCCCAACCTCTCATGGAGCATGTACATGCAGGTGTATGACATGCATGCACACATCCAGAGAGGATCAACATGTCTGTGGACCTGAGGGTACTGTGTGCGTCCTTACGATGAGTCCTGTAGGAGACACTCTGTGTGCTTGAAGAAATGAGGAAGGATATTGTCCAGCAGTCGCAACACGGCCACATACTGACCTCCCTCCACAAGACTGCGCAGACGAGACATTCCGTCAGACACAAAGTGATCCGTGCTGCAGGAGAATATTAATACATATATATATATATGTGGTCAATTGCGGTAAGTGAGAGAAGTAGAGGGGGAGGAGGAAAGAGAGGAAATCCAAGAGAAACTCGTGATATGATGGAGACTAATAAAACTTGTGTGCAGAGTATTTTGCTGATATTAGTGTAAAGTGCTGAGTCCTTATGGTGCCATGCATGTTGTAGTTCAACACATGCATGTATGCTGTGTGCACATGCTATATGATGCACACCATTCCTGTATGGCCCCAAGTGGTAATCAGCACATGCACATGCAATGGTTCCTGTGCATGTATGCCCCATGTTGTTTACACGCACACACATTAACCAAATACTACACTAATTGACATGGACATTAATATAACATGCAACTACATGGGCATGTACACAACATGCACCTACAGTCTAAACACATAAGGCAGCATGTGTGTACATGCACAGGAGGTCCAGACAATACACATCATCTTCTAATCACCTAACTCAAGCCTAATGAAGTGATGATATCATAATGAAAAATATAATCACATAAAAATTTAAAAAAAACAGCAAAAAAAAAACCAACAAAAACAATGGTGTGATTTAGAGGAACATATCTTATATATTAACGTAATAATTCTTAAGCCAGTCAATACACTATGAGCATGGAATAAACCACCCTCCCCTCTCACCCACAGTGCACCTCCTCCCCTGCCACGCCCCCACCAACCTGCCACGCCCCCACCAACCTGCCACGCCCATTACTCACTCAGTTCCTGTGTTAGTGAGACAGAGGGACACGTAGTACGCCAGCAGGCCTTCGTTCCTGACTGCATCCTTGAGCTCTGCCAACTCCACAGAGACAGTTGTGTCCAGGTCAGGGAGGATGAGGTCACCTGAGACAGGATCGGTCAGCACGTAGGGAGGGAGGTCCAGGCCATTACCTGCACACATGGAGAGGCATAACAACAACAATGACAACAACACAGATACCTGTTGTGTCAATACATACTCTCTATGTTTTACTCATTGTGGGTTGCCTTTAGAGGCAATTAAATTATTCCAATGTGAAATATAAAAAATTAAAAAAACAATCGAGATTAAAGTTTCCTTAGAAGGTACATACATGGTGGGATAACGAGGTTGTACATGTCGTTATGCATTAGCATTAGCATGTTCCATTGTAGCAATATCACCACACTGGTGTGTGGTCAGTTGAAGAGAGCACAACTGCCCCGTTCTTACAGATATCATCTGCCCTAGAATGGATTGAACTGGTAAGGGGTCTTCAACCTGCAGTATCATCCTATTCTTACAGATGGCATCTCCATCAAGTGGAGAGAAAGGTCAAGCATCGTCAGCTTGCAGCTGGTGGAATAGTTAGGTAATGCATCTCCCAAGTGGAAGGTCGGTGGTTCCATTCCATGATTGTTTTTTTTTAAAGGACCAGTGTAGGTGGTACCTACACTACTTACTTATAAATGGGGACACACAGAGTGGCGAAGATTGGAGTGACCCTGAACTTCAAGGAATGAGCAGGGATACCAAACAGTTTCAGGGCACTATTTGATAAGGTTCAACCCCTTATCGTACTTGGCCTCAACACACACACACACACACACACACACACACACACACACACACACACACACACACACACACACACACACACACACACACACACACACACACACACACACACACACACACACACAACGAAAAATGTCTCGCTACTGTCAACACGGTCACGCACACCTGACATAGTCAGGGTGTCTGTGCACTAAGTAAGCACTATGAGCCAGTGCAAGCAAACTTCAGGAGCTGGGCTAGGAACTCAAGCAGGAGGACTGACCAAGACTCTCAGCTTATGGGTGTGGGCACTCGAAGTCCCACCTGGACCCTTAGCTGATTGACAAGCCATGGTCAGTGAATTTGCACCCCAGAAAATTCCAGGTCCCCATCACAGCTGGGTGGACTGGTGTGGGAAGAAGATGTTGAAGGACAGGAAAATTTTCCTGTCAGTGCTGGGTTTGAACTTGAAACCCTGGGGTTGTGAGTCCAAGGGCATAACTACTCAGCTACTCAGCCACTCTGCATACACACGTGCACACACACACACACATCAGAAGATACAATTGTGCAATCTCTTTGTTAACAATCTTTCAAAATCATAAACTGATATGGTCCCAAGAGAATACTTTCTCTCCTGTAGAGCCAATGCTTTTCCAAGATTACAGAAAAGGACGGTATTCACAGAATTAGTGCTCTGGAATTAGTGTTCTGAAACGGAATTTGTAGTTTTCATGTATGAACTCACTTTGTACCCCATGAGCCAATACAATTGTAGTTAGGCTTGTAGTCAGGCCAATATTATATTATAATGGCTTTGTACAAGTCAGCTGCTATGCCATTTTTATACCAGCAGTACACCACACAGAGCAGTACACCACACAGATCAGTACACCACACAGATCAGTACAGCACACAGATCTGATAAAAGGCAGCCATATACATACTGAGGTCTACCTCACACTCTGTGGTTTTCTACCTCCTGCTGTGTGTAAAGTATTACTCCCTTAAATAAAAGTATTTAAACATTATGGTGTTAATAGGATACTTGCATGATTACTCAGGTACTACCTGCCACGCCTACTTATGGTATCAGTGAACCACCCGAACCATAGAAAATGTATTGGGATTCATGACTACCAATGATGTTTTTGAGAACTGCAACTGGAAAATAGCTCCTGCTTTTACCACACTCTATGAATAGAAACATTATGAAATTTCCAGCGTGCTGATACCAAATTCTAGAATATTCTGAGCTATGGTTGTGGAAAAAATGGTTCATGAAAGTGACAGAAAGGTTAGTTAAGAACTGGCCAGAGAGTTTGCTGGTAGTTCTCAGAACTCAAAGGTAGGTGGCAGTAGTGGTCAGAGTCAGATGGTTGCTGGGGTTAATATTGCCCAAGAAGAAGCTGCAATACTTTTCAGAACCATGTCATGCAGCACCTGTGACAATTCAGAAATTCTTGGAAATAAGGTGTTGCCTAATAAAGTGTTCAGAGAAAAACTAGTGCCTATTTTTGCTGTGACACTGTGTCTGACAACTGTGTGGCACTCACAGCTACTGCAGCCAACAATGAGTTCCTACAACTAGCTGGGCAGGCTCCTGGCTAGGTTGCACTAGTCTTTCTTTACTTTCACACTGGGTTTTATCTATAACCACAGCTCTGAATATTCGGAATATGCTATGAGCTCACTGGAAATTTTTTATAAAGTTTCTATTCCAGCAGTGTGGTGAAAGCACGAGCCATTTTGCAATTGCAGTTCTCAAAAATATCATTGCAGGTAGTGAATGCTAATACATTTTCTATGGCGCTGGAGGTTCACTGATACCATAAGTAGGCATGGCAGGTTGTGTGTGACATAATCATGCAAGTTCCCTATTGATTATGGTGTTAATGGTGTTAATTGCAATCTTAAGTTTTCTGAAATGGAATTTCTAATATAATTGTCCTTTAAAATGGAATTTACAAAAAGCTGAAACGGAAAATGTGTTTTTTTGAAATGGAAAAACATTGGCTCTACTCCTGTCCCACATCCCCACACACTCACTCATAGACATTGTTCCACTCCGCCCCCTTTCTTCCACTGTGGACCCAGAATATGATTGGTTGAAGCCATCATGTGATGTAGACATTGAGGAGGGGCACAGCATCTGTCGGCTGTGGGATGTCACCTGATGTGGGTGAAGTTTCAGCATCAGAACCATCTCCCACGCCCACTGCTCAAATTGCAGCTGAGCTTGGCTGGTGGTGAACCTTGTGGTATACTACAAATGAACATTCATATTAACAACAACAATAATAGAACAACCATTAAAAAAAAAACACAAACAAAAATAAAATTAAAAAATTATTAACAGTCAGCAGCTATATTTACATCAAGTGTTGGAATAAACAAAGTATCTAGTGGTCAGCAAGGAAATTCATTTCATTATCTCTTGCAGATTGTGAATACAGTAGAGATGTTATGGTGACTGCATACAACTTAAATAGGAGTATAAAAATGGTGTCCATAGTGACAATGCATTGATCATCTGAGGCAGAATCATACTGCTGCAGATAAAAAGTTAAGGCACCCCCCCCCCCCCCCCCCCCCCCCAGTGTCGACCAAGAAGGGACTGGATCACTCTCACCCGAAGCTACATGAAAACTCTTTCTAACAGAAGCTGAAGTGTTGGTGTCAACACAACACAACACTTCAGATGACAATAAACACACTCTTCAACTATACACTCCGTCTGTTGCAGATACAGGTTCAACTGTTGCTCTGTAGTGAATGCTTGACAGAGTCCTCTAGCAATTTGCACTTTGATGAAACAAAAGTATTCAAGAGTTTTAAGGTTCTTTGAACATATCTATCCCACCCCCAGCCCATATGATTGACTAGCAATTCTTACAATATTCCATTTAGTGGATTAAGTTGCAGTAATTAAAGTTTTAATATAGACAGTTGGAATATTTGGTAAGATTAATACCTTTCCCACAAGAGAACTGGACCCAGGAGTGTAGCCCCGCCCTCCAGGGTGAGAGGGGAGGTGTCGAGAGAGAGCATCCACCAGACACAGGGCAATGGAGCAATGTAAGCACCATGACAGGACAAGGTCATAGGAGCCGTCCTGTAGTGGTGGACCGGTAAGGGAGGAACCATAAAAATATGACTGAGTATCCTCACAGCTAACATGCCAATATTTGGTATCATATGGTAAATGGTCGTCAAATTTAGAAAATGCTCGTACAAATATCTAACACTGTCATGGCAATCCACTGCCTGTGGATCCACCTGGACTATTTCACAGTTCATCCATCATGGAAGACAAAACTTGAAATAGTAGGTAGAGTATTTGGCAGGGGGGTTTTTTTAGCATTTTTTGTAAAACAATAAAGTACATTTATACAGCAATATGTCTAGGTTTTCTGTTACAAATATCAACTACACTCTCTACAATGTCATGTGGAAATTTTCAGGTGTTTCTAACATTTACATTCATATGCACTGACACATGTATGCCCCCACCCCACCCCACCCCCACGCAGACGGTTATCTCTATTTCGCCCCCCTCTTAGCGATTTTTCTAAAAATACACCTGTTTGGGGGTGGGGAGTCATGATAAACTATCATGTATATGTGCAAATAAAGCAAGCCCAGTATGCCCAAGGTACAGTAGGTCCAAGGCTGTGTAGGTGCAAGGTACAGGGAGGGAGTGGGTACCTTGGTCTTCATGCCCCAGTTGAGTCCACTGAGGATATTGGTGGCCAGTTTGTTCTCAGAGGAAGAGAGCTGGTAGTCCAACAGCCAGCCCTTGACTATGCGCATGTCGTGAGGGGAGGGCAACCACAGGTGCAGTGAGAGCTTCTTGAAGAGCAAGATACAATTCTGGGCATGCAAGGAGTGGGAGAAAGGGAAGGAGAGAGATATATGGAGGAGGGAGAAGAAGGGAAAGAAGGAGAGAAGGAGAGGTAGGGAGAGAGATATGGAGGAGGGAGAAGAAGGGAAAAAGGGAGGGAGGGAGGGAGAGGAAGGGAGGGAGGAAAGAGATGGAGAGAGAAAGAGGGAGAGAGGAAGAGCAAGGAAAGATGGGGAGAAAATGGCAGATAAACTAATTAAAATGGAAACACTTAGAGCTGTAACTTGCACCACACCATGACGACGTACTGTACTTTGATCTGGCCACACAAACACCCCTCACCTCCCCCACAGCGCCCACAGCAGTCTCCATCCTGCAGAGCAGCGTGGAGATCACAAAGGGATGCACCACTGCAATGCTGTCCAGCAAATTACTTCCTGTCTTGAAGTATGCATCCCTAGCAAACTCCACCACATGTGTGCACTAAATAAAAAACACATGCATGCATTAAATAAAACACACATGTGTGCACTAAATAGAACATACAAGTGCTATACATTTACCATCACCATACAATATGTCAAACAGATATAATGTTGGTGGTGATAATGAGATATTACAGCGATTATTGTCACTGCTGTCGCCTTTAAAGCAGAAATAAAATAAGCAGTGCTGGCTTATCTTCAGCGTTGCATTGTGATGCCCACCAACACTACATGTACAAATGATCACCTCAAATATCTCCAGAGTTATGGTGTCAATGAAGTTACGCTCAGCGTCATCATCACATGACCTCGCTCGCACCATGTTGACCAGTGTTGTGAGCAGGTAAACAGCTTCTGACGTGTACGTCTTCATCAGCTGATCCACAAACTCCTCCTTGTGACTGCCAGCTGCAGAGTGCAGGATAAACAAATGTTCAATGAACAATTGCAATGGGGAAAAAACTACAACATATAAACACACCATAGCATTATAAAATACCACCCTCACCCCACCACCACTTTTTCTGAGACATTTTGTGTGCGATAAAATGTTTAATTTCTTTTTTTAAAGAAAAAAAAAGAAGTAAAATTCCCCATCCCTCCCTCCCCCCCAACTCACAACAGGTGACACCAACAATATGGGCCACCAATTACATCATAAATGATCCAATTACAGGTCTGTGTACCAAAACATAACAATACTATGTAGTTCTTGCACACACACACACACACACACTTGCACACACACACACACACTTGCACACACACACACACACACACACACACACACACACACACACACACACACACACACACACACACACACACACACACACACACACACACACACACACACACACACCCAGAGAAAATAACCTTTTATGGCTTCCTGTATGTCACCAACACAGCTCGGATGGTGATCCTTTTCCGAAGAGGACACACCCACTGTCTCTGTCCCTTCAGTTCCACTTCCTGACAGACCGGAAGTGTTTCTACCGGAACTGTCAATGTGGGATTTGGAATTAGACTTGCAATAAATATTCCAGAAAATTTTCCAAGCAGTGTCCAGAGAAATGTTGCCAAATGGCATGTCGGCCAGGAACTGCCACACACCGAGTCTGTGGGGAGGCATGGTGGGCATAGATAAGAATAATAACACAGACAGAGAACAACAATAACACAAACCATGCGTCCACCCTGTAACAAGACAATGTGTTGACTAGAGAGAAGAGGTGACTATAAACAGAACAATAGCAACAAAATACAGAACAGCAACAACTTACACTGGGAAATAGCAACATATCAAAGTAGAAGTTTCACTCTACACACTCACTCACTCACTCACTCACTCACTCACTCACTCACTCACTCACTCACTCACTCACTCACTCACTCACTCACTCACTCACTCACTCACTCACTCACTCACTCACTCACTCACTCACTCACTCACACTTCTTACTTTTGTGCAGTTAGAATCCATTTGACAGCGCGGAGAACAAGATGGTCGAACTCGAGCTGCAGTCTGTTGAGAGAGTGTCGGGAGTCGGAGCAGGTCAGCTCCACAGGCAGACTAGACATTTCGTCTCCACAGTGCAGCCGATGCAACTTGTAGGCCAACCAGTGGTCAGCAACATACGACACAGTGTGTCTGTGTGTGTGTGTGTGTGTGTGTGTGTGTGTGTGTGTGTGTGTGTGTGTGTGTGTGTGTGTGTGTGTGTGTGTGTGTGTGTGTGTGTGTGTGTGCAATAATCTAAAGTAGTCCACTCAGTGAGACATATTTATCATGGAAACGAACCAGACACAGAGATATGATCACATTCATGCCCTGGCCAGCCCATGAGACCCTGTCCACAGCCATCAGCTGCTGACTTGGTGCCAGTGTGAGATGGGGGAGGGGGAAGTGGTGTAGGTGTGACTGGGCATGTGTGCTTATTTAACACACTGACCTTACACACTGACCTTACACACTGACCTTACACACTGACCTTACCTAACAGACATACTCACCTAAACTAACAGACAGATATATCTTGCCTAACAGACAGACACACTTTACCTAACTGACTAACTTGACAAATCAAATAATGATAAACTTGGCATAATGCCTATTGCCCAACTGGTAACACAAAATGATTGAAATATGTCTCATGGAGCGACAACCTTACCCGATAGATGATCTTTCCTAATAGAAAACCACACCTTACCTAACTCAATCAGCTACATCAATGCATGGCAATTATACTAGATATATGAATATGTCCACACCTTACCATATAGACTAGTGTGTCATGTCATATAACTGAGTAACACACACACACGCACGCATGCACGCACGCACACCATGGAACAAACCACATCAAACCAGTTTCACTTTCATCTAGAATAGATTTTATCTGGGATTAGGATTCACAAAAACCCTTTACCTAATAGTTTGCCCAACAAGTTTGATAAACTCCTTGTATCTGGCTATGCGTAGCGTAGAGAAGGCGGTGCCAAGCAGACGAATGAGGCATGTGCAGAATGCAATCAGTCTCAACATCTGGCGGCTGGTCACACGAGATACATTGTAATCATCTGCAGATCATGTTTTATAACAACAAACAAACAAACAACAACAAAGACTTTCAAATTAAAGCTGTAAAATTTACGATCTATAGCACCTGTAAAAGCTAATTAGCCTGAAATACAGAGTGCAATGAATTTGATGCTGAAATATCTACCAATCATCAAGGGCTACACAAATCAAACATGAGCTCTCCCTCTTCACCTGACAGAGGTGGATCAGGTGCAAGCATCAATGAGTGAGAGGCTCCCACCAAGTAAATAAAATGTTATCACAAAAATTACATGAATAAAAAAGTTGAGCTTGTGTTACATGTACACTGGGACCTTTAACTTCTGATTATACCAGTTAATCCAAAACTCAGTGTGTCTGTCTGTCTGTGTGTGTGTGTGTGTGTGTGTGTGTGTGTGTGTGTGTGTGTGTGTGTGTGTGTGTGTGTGTGTTGTGTGCTTACCCTCTCCAGTGAACTGAAGGATATGTTTGAACATATCGTTGAAGGGGAACTGGTTGAAGAAGGCGATGTAGTCGGCCTCGTCCAGCAGTGTGGAGGGCACCACCTTGCACTCCTGCACAGCAAACACAGCAGAGAAACATCAACACATGGTTGAGCACACAGCAAATAGGCAGGTGGAATCATAACAGTTATTTTAAGGAATGCTATTTGGTAATTCAACACCCGAAACCCAGACAAAACTTTGAACGGTAATCAACAAGACTATCTTTGAGATTTCATTAGCAGCATAAAAACACATGACTCACCAACTGATGGAGATGGTTGGCTAGACAGGCAAAGGAAAAATGTCATAGGTTTTGAATACAGCTTTCCTTCCATCACAAGACTATGCAGGTGAATTCCTTTTTTTTTTTTTTTTTTTTTTTTTTTGTCTGTTTTTATTAAATTTTTTTTTTTTTTTTTTTTTTTGTATTGGTGCACTTCATCACATTTAGGTATATTTCTTTTGATTTGTCCCAGATGTGTCTATGACTAATCAAATAATGCTTCAACATAAATCTGGAGGAGATTCACTTTGAAGATGATATGCATTTTGAAGATGTCTGTGCATTTGATAGCCATGGAGTTACACTGTTGATGCATGGAAGGGGAAGAAGGGAAGGTAAGGTAGGGAATGTGCCCAACTAAGTGCACACACACAAGAGTCTGGGGGTTGCTTCTATTTCAGCCATGGATCAAGCATTGTCAGTAAAATGGCTTGACCTCACGTAGGGTGGATTAGGGCGGTAGTGACAGGCACACACACACACCGAGAGTATAGAACGAGTCCTCCATGTTTGTATATGTCCTTGATCTCCCTCAGGAGTTAAGGCTGGCTGTCATCAGACCCCCCAACAGATGCCCCCCAACAGATGCCCCCCAACAGATGCCCCCCAACAGATGCCCCCCAACAGATGCCCCCCCCCCCCCCCCCCAACAGATACCTCTCCCCCCTCCCCCCCCGAGTTAATGTGTCTCTGGCTTGTGTATACACCACATCATGCATTGCAGGCTGAGGGCAGCTCTGTTAGAGAGTGACCGGGAACGTCATACTTCCTAACCTTACAAAGGTCAACACCAATGAACTGCATAGCGCAGTGTCTGATATAGCGCTGTTTGCGTCAACACAACCCACACAAGTGCTGTGCAGGATGTGGTTGGAGGGCACAATAAATTGGAGGACTTCTCTGTTTATCTCCCACCATGAACCCCCCCACATCCAGATTATCACATTCTCAGACTTAGCCATACACAAGAGAACCCAGCACAGTAGTGAACTGTTCCTGGTAATAAAACATTGCGTAGGACAAATAACAGATTTTGGAAGTGGAGGGTTAGAAACATTAGAAATATTGCCCCCCCCCCCCTCCTCCCTCCTTCCCAAGGTTATCACTTCACATTCATTGAAACACCTGTTCATTCAATTAGGAGTAATTTTATTTATAAACAAACCATCTATATTGTTGGTAGCATATATTTGGGTTGTGGGGAGGTGGTTGGGTCAGTTTAGGAGGTAAGACATTTAGTATTGTCCATTTGGATTGAAAGCTCTGCCATCCACTCACCCTCAATGAAGTCAGAGCAAAATGATATTAAAATTGAGTTTGGGCTGGAACTAGAATAGAATAAGGGCTGGAACTAGAATAGAATAAGGGCTGGAACTAGAATAAAATAAGGGCTGGAACTAGAATAGAATAAGGGCTGTACCTAGAATTGGATACAGGCTGGAACCAAAATTGCATCAGGGTTGGAGCTAGAATTGAATAAAGGCTGAAATTAAAACTGAGCTTGGATTGATACTAAAACTGAGCTTGGGCTGGATTAAAAACTGAACAAGGGATGGAACTAGAACTGAATAAAGAATGGAACTAGAACTGAAGAAGGGCTGGAATCAGAACTGAATAAGAGCTGGAACTAGAACTGAATAAGGGCTGGAACTAGAACTGAATAAGGGCTGGAACTAGAACTGAATAAGGGCTGAAATTAGAACTGGGCTAGGGATAGAACTAAGTCATGGAAGATTGAGTGTCTCACCTCATCCATCTCGTCGATATAGGCCCAGGGGACAGAGATGTTGCGGGTAAAGGTCGGCGTAGCACCCTCCCCCTCAGGGGTCGCCATATCAGACAGGAAGCTCTCCCTCTCTCTGCAAATAAAATAGCATTGCTTAATTATATCATACCTCCTCTAAAACCTCAGGAATGACCCTAGAGGGTGACAATTACCATATACACACACAGGCATGGATGGACTGGAGCTAGAGGCTATGCTTTGGGCCAGGACTTCACCTGGAGATAACTTCCTCCATTGGTCTGGGCAAGGGCAAGAGTTAAGGGCAGGGCTATGGACAGAAATGGGCCTAGAGTATGTGCCATTAATATGGCACTGAATCTGGATTACACATAGGCACTCAAGAAGAATATATTTGTTGAGACACATGTTGCACTCCGAACCCACTTGATTGGTTGCATGAGAGTTTCCAATAAAGTCATGAAGTTATCCAGAATGGGACCACCCCAGTCGCCATGGATACCAAGTCTCACACTCCAATCTTGGGAGTACATGGAATCACCTTCAAAACATAAGAAGAAAGAATAACAATAGAATTAAGATTATTATTAACTCCAAAAGGAAAGAAAGCATTAAACTAGCACATCCACTAGTACACACACACTAGTCCTCCCCATTATCTCCAAAAACTAACCGTAATAGTTGAGTTCGCTCACGCTCAGTACTAACACAAATATTAATAATCCATTCCAGAGCTTTGTTATTCTGACTGTTGCCTTAACAACCAAGAAATGAGATGACAATAGTGAGATGGTTCACTGCTAAACCATAGACCAATAGAAGTAGGCACACCACCCACTGCCCCACAGTAACTTCTCTGTTAGTCCATTGCTGTTGTTCTGTACATGCTGCTCGCTCCCTCCCTCCCCCTTGTCTGATTACACCAAACCTCCATAAGGTGTACACACCACAAGCCTTACTGTCTTTTATATTCTATATTCTTATCGTTCACTCACTCTGCAGTGAGTGAATGTATGATAGTGTGCGCATGTATGGGTATAAAGGTATCCAGAGTAGTGAGGGGTGGGGGAGGCTCTATGCGTGGGAGAAATAAAGAATCAATCCTTACGAAGGAAGGAAAAAAAATTATTTACAATAACAAAAAGGAAACCACACCTGTGTGGTATGGGCGTGGTTTAGAGAGTCACATATCACTTTCAGAAGTGACCAACAAAACAGAACACCAGAACAAGGGCACGCAGACACCTTACCAACTTTCACTATATATTGCAGCAGTGATGTGTACACACATGCAAGACAGTATAAGATATTTAAGATATTTGAAGTTCAATGTCAGAAACAAGTGTGCAGGTACGTGTGTGTGTGTGTGTGTGTGTGTGTGTGTGTGTGTGTGTGTGTGTGTGCGCGCGCGCATATGTGGTATGGGTAAAATGATAAAGAAAAGCTGACAAGTACCTCACACAGCTTCTAACTTCATAATTCTATTCCTATACATGTACACACCATTGGCTTGGAATTGAGACTGCAACAGTTCTTTAGTTCTGATAGGTGAGAAGACCTGCAGTAACTCTGCCCCCCACATGCCCACCCCTGGGGGGCAGCGCAGGAGGTGGTTCAACAAGAACTGGTGATCAGCAAGGGAACTAACACGCAGCAACACACTGGCCTGCAGGGACACAGTGATGTCATGTGACTCATGTAGCACTAAGAACCCCTCTCTAATATAGCACATGCACACGCGCACACACACACACACACACACACACACACACACACACACACACACACACACACACACACACACACACACACACACACACACACACACACACACACACACACACACACACACACACACACACACACACACACACACACACACACACACACACAGGATGCGTGGGGAGAGATGGAGGGTGGCCTAAATATAGAGAAGAAGGGTGGAGCGAGTGTAAAGGGAACATACAGTACAGCATGCTCCAATATGGTCTGGGCATTCCCCTCCCCAAGAAATAATTAGATTTTGGAACCCCCTAAAATGTTTAGCTCAGAGAAGTCTGGAGTAAGATTTACTCTTCAGTGTGGCAACCATTGTGGAGAACTTTACCACTTGCACTGCACAGGAGAGTTTAATTGAAGTTAAGTTGAACTACGCTGGCTGGTGCATTTCATTATTGAAAGGAGTCTTTGCTGACTTTGCACCACTGAGGTTACTAGATTTAATTTAATTATTTAGATTCATTGCAGTGTTCTATTTTTAGATTTGCTGATTCTGCCAAGGGCTCTTTGTAACTATGACATCAATATTAAACATTTAAAAAAAAATTTTTAAAACATTACAGCTGCCCAAGCAGATGAAGATGTCAAGGAAGGGGTGGGGTCTGAGATTACAGAACAGCAAGCATTGCACGTCATGCCACATGCATGCTATGCTGGGGAGACCTATTCTGCTCCAGTGTATGTACAGCAATAAAACCATTCGACAGACTTAGGCATATAAACTTGCTTGGTTGATTCATTGCCTGTTGGGCAGTGACACATAAATATAAATCTGCATTAAGGTAAAGATTTGATTAACATTCTGAACAGTCATTATGGAGTGACCATTCAAAGTGATTAATAGTCTACACTGACCATCACATCACCTGAAATTTGCCATGTACAAAAGACTTTCAAGCATTTATTCATCCAACAGCCAGAGGATGATGAAGTACACAATTGCAAGTAGTGGTGGTCAACCAATGCACTAGACAGTGATTCCCAACTTAAAAAGCAGTTAATATATCATCTGCCAACCAAATTTTGTTGATACCAAGTTTATCTGTTAAACTATAGTATTTTGGGTTTTTATTAATTAAGAAATGCAATGAAGAGACAAGGCACTTTTATTAAATAGAAAAATACAGTTATAGAATTACCACAAACATTTGTTAATGCCAATTAAAGTAACGCTCTATTACATGGAATAGGTACAATCTACTGTATAAACATTTGATTCAATCAATTAAATCAATTTGTTGTTTCCCTCTAAACAGTTTGTATTTCTATTACACATAGAAAAGGTGACTTTTGCTGAAAAACATAAATTCACACAAAACAGATTCTAATAAATCATATGGATCGCATTGCAATATTACTAATCTTAGCAAGTTTCAAAGAAAACCAGGTCACCATCAGTGTGAAATGGTCCTGGTTCTTCCTAGCAATTGCAGTCTGTGGTTGACAATAATAATGTCATGACAGAGTCTCCTGATCCTTGCAGCTTCACCACATTGCAAGACAAGTTACTACACATGTGATGTGAGAGTATAATAGGTAAGTAACACGCATGACTGTGCAAATATAAGAAACACACATGTACATGCAGTAAGAAAGTACAATCAACATGCATGCATGCAATGAGATAGAACAATACTACATAATGAGGTTGCAGTGGTAGTATGCCTCGTACCAGTTGAGAAAGCCATGTCCGACAGTCTGCAGAGAAGTCTTGGTCGAAGACACGTTGTCTTTCAAAGAAGAACAGAACAGAGATACCATCTCGTATGTGAGAGCAGTGAGAATCCATAGCTCCAGGAGGGCACCATGGGACCCAACCTTGGGGACGGAGGGAGGTGAGGGGAGGGGAGGGAAGTGGGAGGTATGATAACAGGAAGTGACAGAGGAAGTAACCAGGAAGGACAAAGTATGCAGAAGAAGTATAGGTGGATGAGAAAGTTATGGTAAAGTAGGAAGCTTGAAGGAAGTGCGACACAGAGGAATGGTGGAGGAAAAGAAGTAGAGGGAATTAGAAGGGAAGCCATTTCTAAACTGTAACAATATACATACATGTTATAGAATCACATGCAATACTGTAGGTACAATACTAAACAGTACTAATAATAACAACATACATACCTGTTATAGAATGACATGCAATACTGTAGGTACAATACTAAACAGTACTAATAATAACAACATACATACCTGTTATAGAATGACATGCAATACTGTAGGTACAATACTAAACAGTACTAATAATAACAACATACATACCTGTTATAGAATGACATGCAATACTGTAGGTACAATACTAAACAGTACTAATAATAACAACAACAGAACCTCTACCCATACCCTTGATGTGATAACTAACAAATCCCTTTCATCCCAGCTCCTGTTTCAACCCAGGCTTCCCTCCAGGCTACTTGCTGATTCTTCTATAAAACTATTTGCCTACTCAGCAAAAGACACTGATTTGATACAGTACAGTAACATAGGTCAACATGCAGGCTGCAAGTTAGATGACCCTTTATCAAAGCAGCATTTGCCGATCATAAGTTTGTTGAGCCTTTTGTTTTTTGTATGACTTATAGACTCTGGTCCAATATATAAGCTTTGTATGAATTATAGACCCTTTATCAATATATAAGCTTGGTACAAATTATAGACCCTTTACCGATATATAAGCTTAGTATCCTTAATATAATTCATGCAGTGTGTGCCCGTCCGTCGGTCTGTCTGTCCGTGCGTAACGCATCTCCTCCCAGATGCCTGGACCAATCACCCTGATATTTTCAAGGGTTGCTCACAGGACCACTGGCACGGTTTGGGGAGAATATGGTTAGGGCTAGGGCATATGTTCACTAAAATAAACTTTCCTATTCATAAGATAAAACAAGTTGTAATCCAGTGGTATTCAAAAGACATCTCTAAAGGAAGTTGTGTTCATAAACCACACAGGAATTTCTAAAGATACTAATTACTAGAGGTGCATTCATAGCAAAGAATTGTAACCCAGGTGAGTAGAAAAGGACACTGAATACTAGAGGTGCACCCATATTTACTTTAGATATGCCCTACAAGACCCCCTCCCCCCCATTCCCTATATAAAACATTTGAACATGTCTGTAACTACAGGTGGCTGAAAGTCGACTGAAAAGCCACCCATAGGCATTGCTGTTTGTACCAAAATTGGCATTCTTAATGCAGAACAGAACCTACAACATGAAGGTAGGACAGGCATGAATGATAACTTGTCCAGATTGAAGGGTATTTCAACTTGCACAGATGGGATGGCAATAAGAAACCATTACAAGAAATCACTAGCAGCGATGTAAGATAGAAGAATACATATGTGCTTAGGATAGTTGGTGATGCTGGTGTGCTTTAAATAGAAATATTCACATGGTCCTCTCTTAACATAGACCACGTACATTCCCATTGTGAGTACATACCAATCACCTATAACATGCCCAACCCACTAACATGCAGTTGCACAGGTATACATAGCTAGTCTCCTGCATGTCATTCTGCCACCTTGTGTCCCACTGGAGGAGGTTTGGCCTCACTTACTTGTGACCGGAGAGTCTTCAGCCATTGCTGATAGCCCTGGCACTGAGTGCATGAGGAGGTAGAGATGGTGCTCCACATGCACTCTTGCTAGTTGACTGGTGTAGGACTTGATACACATCTCCTGGGAGGGGGGAGGGAGGGAGGGGGGAGGGAGGGAGAGGGGAGAAGGAGAGGGGAGGGAGGGGGGGGAGGGAGGGGGGAAGGAGGGGGGAGGGAGGGGGGAGGGGGAGGGAGAGGGGAGGGAGAGGGAGGTAGAGAGAGGAGGATGATGGACAAGAGACAACGAAGAAGTGAATGTCCCTGATAGCACAAGATTTTCCTAACGGTAAGTTACAGGAGAATATGCTTTCCCTTCTTGCAGGAGGTGGCATTCAACAATTTTTTTTCTGAAAAAAAAAAAAAAATTAATTTAATTTCCCTTCACCCTCCCCACCCTCAGAATTAGCCATGCAAACACCCACCTCCCTCAAGACTGGATTGGGTTCCACATGTGTTCAAGTTAGCCTAAAGTCTATCCTTCAAGAGAGACATTTTGATTCACATCAGTTTCAAAACTCATCAAAGCAGAGAAAGAGAGTGTCTAGCTAGTATCACCCGGATGCAATAAAGATGGTGTTAAAAAGCGGGGCAGGTGGTGGTATCCATGGGTGGATATGAGAGGATAACTGAACAAGAACATATCCATTCTATCTCACACATAAATTACTATTTAGGTAAGGTATAGGGTTTTTTTTTTAAATCAGCCAATTTGGATTAAGACGCTACTTTAAATAAATAAATAATTAAATATATATGTGTATATATATATATATATATATATATATATATATATATATATATATATATATATATATATATATATTTTTTTTTTTTTTTTTTTTTTTTTTTTTTGATAAATAAAAAAGGGGGAAAAAAGAAGGAAAAAAAGGTGTGGATCGTTATCAATTTGAAGAATGAATACTGCACTCTGTAAAGGAAGACCAACATAGAGACGCACACCTTGAGGGATGTGTGCTACTGCCTTATGAACACACACATGCACACACAGAGCTTTAGATCTTGTGATCCCAGAGCAGTACAATATACAGTACAGGCAGAGTTGGACCACTACAGGCAGCAGGCTGTTCAAGGAGGTCAGAGTGCACAGTGTCAGCCAGCTAATCCCTCCAGAGTACTGCTCCATCACCCCCACAGGAGGGGTGCACATAAATATGGAAGAGGCTCGCATAGATATGGGAGGGGCCGCATGGACATGGGAGGGGTCTGCATAGATATGGGAAGGGGGCACATAGATATGGGAAGGGGGTGCATAGATATGGGAAGGGGACACATAGATATGGGAGGAGCCGCATAGATATGGGAAGGGGGTACATAGATATGGGAGGGGGGCACATAGATATGGGAGGGGGGCACATAGATATGGGAGGGGGGCACAGATATGGGAGGGGGGTGCATAGATATGGGAGGGGGGCACATAGATATGGGAGGGGGTTGCATAGATATGGGAAGGGGGCACATAGATATGGGAGGGGGGTGCATAGATATGGGAGGGTCCGCACAGATATGGGAGGGGGGCCACATAAATATGGGAGGAGGCGCATAGGTATGTGAGGGGTGCATAGATATGGGAGGGGCTGCATAGATATGGGATGGGACTGTGTAGGAGTGGCGAGCTACTTAGAAGTGGAAAGGATCAGCATATGTGTAGAATCAAATATGATTAAGTTCTCAGAATAAGATATGTAACAATGCTATGAGGACGTAGGGGTTGACAGACAGACTACCCAACAAGCACACAGACATCTAAATAAATAAAGAAAGGCCATAGAAATGCTAAACACTGTCCAGGATGACCCTGCAAGCTGCTCTAATGTTACCTGCAATGGAGGATCAACAACATGGCAGCACTTCAAGTGATGGAGAACATCAAAACAGGAAGCCATTTCTCATTGACCACACAGAGAGGCAGTCAGGATGGCCTCTGTCCCAGCACTGACTATTGACGACAAATTCCTACCTTAAGAGTGCACTATAAATAGACAAGCTGCAGAGACAAGCAACTGCAGAAATAGATACCAAACTAAAACAGGGAGCTTTGCTGTGTCATTATCGTGAGCACTCCACTAGAAGCACTGACATGCAATGTTCCAGACACCTCTGCCTCCTGACACTATCAACCTTGTGTGCGCTCCTCTTTAATCTCATCTGGTCCTGCATCAGCCCCAAGGATATTCCTTCTCAAAAACTATCCAATGCAGCTTGTGATTCTATTCCTTACCTTAATAACAGCTCACTATCTGCTTCCTTCAATTTAACATCAGTTGACTGCAAGTTTACCTACGCACAGCACTTCTCATCACGTTGACCGTCCGTCTGTGTATTGGAGAGAAAAACAGCGGCAATGAGGTCCACTATGGGTGGGTAGACCAAAGGAACATATGGATATCTGACAAGGATCCAGCAGCACAGAACCCAACAGATTCCTCTAACCACAACATCCATCAATCTTCCTCGCTTTCTCCTTTGTCATACACTTTATTCCTCCTGGTAATGTGTTGAGGTAAGCAGTTGTTGCCATTCCAGACAGCAGAGCTTTACAGGACACCACCCCACCCGAACTCCACTACCTCACCAGCCAGATCTGTTGGTATGACAGAGATGTGGACAGTCCTCACAGCAGTGAATCCACACACCACACCACACTGCACAGCAAGTAGAGTCTAGGGGGTTCTATAGATGCATGCTATGTACAGCAGATATGGTCCTTCACCTGGCCACTGGTGAGTGTCTTTCACCTGGTGACTGGTGAGTGTCCTTCACCTGGTGACTGGTGAGTGTCCTTCACCCAGTGACTGGTGAGTGTCCTTCACCCAGTGACTGGTGTGTGTCCTTCACCTGGCCACTGGTGAGTGTCCTTCACCCAGTGACTGGTGAGTGTCCTTCACCTGGCCACTGGTGAGTGTCCTTCACCAGGTGACTGGTGAGTGCCACTATGTGCAGCAGGAAAACTTTAAAGTCATTCCACCGACTTTGCCTAGACACTCTCCAGAATTTAAATGGACAAATTAAAAGCATAAAAATGCAATTATTGATTAATTTGAACACAAACAACAGTAGGCCCAGCAGCAAACAATTTAGATTGCACAAAAATGTGATCCAGGCTCTCTCACCAGATATGGGTTCATTGGCAGATCCTTACACCACCACAACAAATACAGCTAGGACAACACCTCGTTTCAGGCTCAATTCAAAGATGATCATCATTATACAGGGCACCATTTTCAAATGAAAATAATAATTAGGGAATCTGATATATATATATATCAAGCTTTTTTTTCCATCTGTTTGTATCTCCTGGTATTTTGAGTGTCTTTTAGAACACATTCTTTTTTCAGTTCGCTTAAATGCATGCACAGGAACGGCTGAGTAGTCCAGATTGAGTTCACTGTGTTGAAAGTAAACCCATTTGTTGTAGTAAGCCCTTTGCACCCTACACATGTGTGTACCACTTTGAATATGATGGAATGTTCTCCTGACACAGCAACCAAGCAGCATCTAGAATGGATGAAGCATTGACTGCAACCCATTTTTCTGAAACAGATAAACAAAGTATTAATTCATTTAAGAAAGATTAAATACTATTTCAGTCTTGTCACATGTAGCAATCAAGTGATAGCATCATGTTGGTCATGATGAGATGGGAAATTACATATCAACAATATTCACCAGTCATCACACACAATATCACTCACATTTCTGTTATTTAAAAAATATGTTTGTTTTTTTTAATTAAAAATTTCTCAATTTTGACCATGACATTTAATTGCCATTGATGAATTTCAAAGTTTCACAACATGAAAGAACATCTCTATGTTAGTTGAAATAATAGATCAGATAAGTTTCTGTGCTATCAATTTCCAAAATCAGATTTATTTGAGAATTTGGCCCCAGGGTAATAGGCTATCACAGTCATTCAGGATTTGAGTCCAAAATAAGCTGTTGTCATGGGGGGATTTGGGTGGGATATTTTTTAACAGTATAGAATAATGCCAACAAACCAATTTCAAGTAAGAAAGACCTTGATAACATTTTTTCTAACCTCTGCTGACACTGACTATATCCTTGATGGTGCAACAGTGCACATGTCAAGAAAGGAAATAATTGCACATTTTAAGAAGTAGTAGATTGTTCACTGGGTCCTACCTCTTCAAGTAGCTGTCGTATTTCCTTGAGAGACGTCCACGTGTTGATGAGTTTGTCAGGGGCAAACTCTGCCACAGTATGGTAGTGGTTGTGTGAGACTTTGGTACCATCACCACAGCGACCCTGGACAGACAGAGGAGGGGAAGAGAAGGAGGAGAGGTAAGACGATATTCACAGCAATATGGGTTGAGTCAGGCTAGCATCTAACCACCCCATTAAATAACATCTACCCAACAATTACAAAGGAAGACAAGTTGTGCGGCACTTACCGTAGACTCAATCTCTTTCCTCTCAAAGTGCCAGATGAGACTCTTGTAGTTCATATACTTCTTTGTCAGATCGTTCAACTGGTTGACAGTGTTGGTCAGAGAACGCTTTGTCTTTAGGTATGTCATCAGGAGGTCGAACAGAACGTGACGTTCACTGCTCAGGTTAGTGACACTCTTTAGATACATGAGAGAAAAATATTCAAAAATGCACTCAAAGAGATATGTCTACATGTAATGTGGAGGGTGTTTGTAAAGTACTATACTGTCATATTGAAGTCACACCTATGTATGTAGATTACCAAGGCATAGAATGTGTTTAGTCATAACAGCTCGAGTCCTACAACATCTTGATCCAACTCCTACACAAGCCGAACTCTAGCCCAGACTAACTCTAGCTAAAGTTCAAACTCCATAGGCAAGCTCCAGTTACTGCCTAACACAAATTAAGCTGACAACACTTCATTTAGAAGGGAGTTTTATTGAATGTTGGATTCTCAGAACAACCCCTGTCACCCGCCCCACCCGCCCCACCCTCCCCCTAGTCCAGCAATAAGCAGTGGACAAGTTATGCATGGCCACTGGCATGGACACACAAGTAAAGAGAGAGAGAGAGAGAGAGAGAGAGAGAGAGAGAGAGAAGCACAGCTAGAAGACAGAGGAATTAACAGGAAGACCATTATTGCACACCACCATTAGCTAAGAGATTCCTATTCAATAGGACAAAGGTTTAGGAAAGTTAAAAGTTTAACAATAAGAATCTACGTCTAATAATCAACCCCTGCCCTAGTCCTGGTCTAATAATCAACCCCTGCCCTAGTCTTGGTCTAATAATCAACCCCTGCCCTAGTCCTGGTCTAATAATCAATCTTTGAAAAAATTTTAAAAAAAAGAAATTGTAAAAAAAAAAAGAAGAATAAGAATAGCTCCCACAGAACAAACTAGCTACTTACTTTATACCAGATCATGATATGTGCATGACTACATCTCCACGTCCCTACATACGTACTTTGATGAAGTTGTCCACAAACACCTGACTGCATTCCAGCTGCGGGTTGGGGCAGAAAAGAGCCAGGTCTTCTTCAGTGTAGGGCAGGAGGTTCTCCATTGTATCAGCACCTGTCAAGATGAGGAGGAGGAGGAGGAGGTGAAGAACTACAGACTCTACTCTTTAGCTACATCTTTACTGATAAACAAAGGGAAAGAGTCGACTTAGATATCATGTTCACACATGCACACACACGCACACGCGCACACGCACGCACGCACACACGCACGCACGCACGCACGCACGCACGCACGCACGCACACACACACACACACACACACACACACACACACACACACACACACACACACACACACACACACACACACACACACACACACACACACACAAAGATATACAAAAACACCACAACCAACAAGGACCCACCTTCCAAGTTAATCTCCAACTTTGGGTAGATAACTTCGTACTCATGTGTCCTATCCCTTACCTGTTGGGCATATCCTGCGGCACAAGCCACGCCTCTCAAGGAAGTGGCAGAACACGTATTTGTGTCACTAAGGTCAATCAGAGCAGGGGCAGATGGAACAATTGCACTGGCTGGTGACAGTGTAATGCGATTAGTTAGAGACGACTCAGAGACAACACAGTCTAAATCATTTCCTAAAGTAGTGGCTGTGATATTTTTGGCTGAGTCAGAAATATTTAATAGTTCAGGGTTGACTCTAGTATCATCTTTGACAGGCATTTCCTGGGTTTTGCAACTACTGCTGCCATCTTCTTCTGGTAAATTAGTTTGAGTTTCTCCTGAGAGTGAGCGTGCTACCTTGTCTTGGCTTGGTGGAAGAGTCTGTTCAACTAAACTAGCAGCCATCTTAACCTTGAGCGGCTCAGAAGGTGGCAAATCATTTTTCTGTTTGCTGTCCTGTCTATTTTCGAATGTACCATTGAGATTGGCGTTAATGACCATGTCCTTTTTTGGCCCATTGGAAGACATACTTGCAACCTTGTCTGCTCGATCATCACTTTTGTGCATCAAGTTCCTAGCCTCAAGATCTTGCTCCAGTCCACACTCAATCAAAGCAATAACACTGGAATTCCCCTGGTCTTTCAAATCAGCAGAAATAAGTTCTCTTTTGGAATCGGGTGTTCCATTGTTATTTAGATCCAAATGTTGGGTGTGTTCTCCTTGCTTTGCGTATGATGCCCGTTCAGAAGTGGATGTGTGACTTTTCTTGAGCTTTAGCACATGATCAATATCTTTGGATATCTTGTCCACCATCTTGTTTGGGTTTCCCTGATGTGCCTTGGGGTCAGCAGTCTGTGAAGTTGCAGTGTAAGCATCTTTACAGGAGCTATTGTCAACGTCAACCTAAGTAACATTGTGTTCAGATGCATAAGGTTTATTGACAAACACAGTGAGTCAATATATTAGCCCAAAGAACAACACGTTCATGAGTCATCCCACATTTGAGCCAATCTATTGAGTACAGCTTCACGTTACGTACATCACAACCAACACCATGTCCACAAACAACTGACTACGAAACAACAGCAACTTCTAAATAACTATTACAATACAAACATGATCAAAAACAAGGGATTTGTTTTTAACATCATTCCTGTGAAGAGCAATAGATTAATAACTTACACATAGCTACTTATATATATCTCTACTAAGGTTTGGGTAAATGAATCAGGTGATCTGAACAAACTACAATGATATTTAAAATCTTCTTATTAAATAAAGCTTTAAAGTGTCATTCTTCTGTGTGGTTTTCTCTCTACAATATCACACCCTTGCCACACATAAAATATAAATGACACATAATCATTGAGCAACTCGTGCAAAACACCCAATACCTTCATACTGGAAAAAATGTAATGTCTGGCAATCCTGTGGGACTCGTATGGTCCTAGGCTAGCCTTTGTCTCCCAGGATGTAATATTAGGACTGTGGCAAGTCCGTGGGGTAAGAATAGCATGGGGCTACTGACACACAGGAAGACTGACAAAAGAAAGAGATGAATGATTATAGCACGCATCCAGCATCTACACTGCAACGTGCCATCTCAGCATTGCAGTTCCTTCTTTGCTAAACTGAGGAATGGCAGTTATCTTTTAGCCAATCCAACTGTGCCAAGCTAACCAGGAACAAGGGTGCGTTCTGGAATGCCACAAAGAGATTCTGAAGTGATCCCTGAAGCATGGACAAGCCTCAGGAGCTGCAGACATCTTGGCTTGTGTGAGTGTTGTCCCACTAATTTTGGTTTGTCCCAGACACCAGCACAAACAGCATCAAAACACATGAATGAGGATGTACAACACAGCGACATCATAGGATGTTGTAAACAGGAAATTGTGTGTTAGAATGACACATAGCACAACCTAATCCAAACATTAACATCAATTATATAATCACTAACATATTAAGTTAAAAATTACAACTAAAGGTTAGGTGGAAGTATGCAATCCCTCTTCCTTTTTCCTTTCAAAAATTGTACGATTTTTTTTTGTTTTGATTTTGCTCATTCTATAGCTTGGTCTATGTACTAGCTATATTCCAAGTCTGAAGCAATCCCATGCTCCAATATGAAGCTAGAAACAGTGAAGACCCAATAAAAGGATCATACTCTATTGGCCTAATTGCATATTAGGAATTTTCCTGAAAGTACTTTTTATTACTAAAAGTGCATCTAATTTGCTATCACTTCTTTAAGAAAATAACTTCCTTAGTATCATTGGAAACCTCGGTCAATTCAATGGAAGAAATTGTGGAGAGTCTATGAGTATATGAACCAGAACGTTGGGAGTAGTTCATGATTCCACTTGACCTATTAAAAAAAAAATCAATAATCACAAACTATAACCTTTTCTTTCATTCAATCCACAAGTCTGTGGTTTCCCTAACTGATGCTATCAAGTGGGAAGTAGTCAGGATTAAAGTGACCCAAGAAATGTACAAATATAACATTTTATGCAAAAAGTGGTCTAGGGATGGTTTCATGGAAACATGTTATATCGCTTGAAAGCACATACAATGGACAACATAATGATACTGAATATACCTGCATACTAAATGAACAGGGGGGGGGGGGGAAATTATGAGTATAAGTTAAAAAAAATTTTTTTTAGAAATTAATTACATCCCCCTATATTTTCAATATATGCAAGCTGGCTGGGCAGTGCAAATTAAAGACATCTGATATAGGAATAGTAAACATATCTGTATACCTCATACAACAGCATTTATACATCCTGAGAATGAACATGAAGAGGCTTGTACCATGCAATGAACCATCCCAACCTAGATATAGCAATTCTCTACATAATAATTATCTCTGGGACTCACTAATGTACTATTAAGTCTAAGATTTCTCCCAGCTGTATACCAAGACCACAAACAACATTAACTTCCATTTTTACCTGTGGCACACAGGTCAAGGAACACTGAATGGTTTTGGGGGAGAGAGGGTGTGTGCATGCGTGTGCGTGTGGATACATACAAAGTTTAGCTCAAGAATAGATTTTTAACTAATTGTTTACTTTTTGGAAACACCAAAGTTTGCTGTTACAAGTAATTGGTTACAACTGAACCCAAAAGTTGTAAATGTTATAACAACTTCAACCTCATCTTAAGTGTTCTATATATATATATATATATATATATATATATATATATATATATATGTATATATATATATATATTTTTTTTTTTATTGTTATTTTTTTTTTATTATTTGGTATAAAAACAATACTTTTTAATAAATATTATTGTAATTATTTGCCACAGGTCTTAGTGTGGCTTGTGAATAACCAATTTGTGGCAACATAAAATGAAGCTATAGTAGCCCAGCTGATGCTGTCCTCCAGGAAGGTTTAAAGAGGTCCAGTCCTTCAGTCCGAGTACCTAAAGTGGACTGGTTTATGGTAGATTACATAAGGAATTATAGTTTGTTATTGGTCCATTCATCCATAATTACCTGACTTCCTGGAGGCTATAGACATCAGATATGATTGTTTAAGTGAAAGGGTTCTTGGAATCATCGCCTTAGCAACCAGAATGTTAAATAGAAATATTTATCTCACAACAAACCACAAAGGAAATTAAATCACAAATGCAAAACAAAACAAATAAGTTTGTCGACGTATAATACACACATATGATGTGATAAACACGAAATAGTTCCATAGGAAGTGTAATATAACATAGCATTACTGAGCAGTCACTGTGGAATTAGTTAAATAATAACCAATGCCAATATATTCAACTTGAAAATGGAAGTAACAATCACTCAAGAAGCAGATGTATTCCACAAAGTTGCATTCCACCAGATTCATGGGGAGTGTCCAAGCAGTACAGCCAGGGACCAATGGCCTGAGGCTATGTTAAGCATATCCAGTGCAGCCGTCACTTCCTAAGTAATAGCCGGTGCAAGAGAGAGTGTCTCTGCCAGATCAAGCCTAAACTAAGGGGAACCTTTCCTAATTAGTTGGGCTTAGGGCTAGCCAGGCACCTGGTCATTGTAGATGCAACGAAACTGTGATGTACATTCCCACCCACCACCCACCCACGCTATGTACAGTCAGTAACATATGACAAAGCACACAGTAAACTCTTTAAGAAAAAAATAATGTGGAAATGAGGCATGAGAGACATTGCCCCCAGGACATTGGTGACAGAGAATTGCACATAAAGACTTCCAGAGGGGGGGGGGGGGGAAGAGAGAGAGAGAGACACACACACACACACACACACACACACACACACACACACACACACACACACACACACACACACACACACACACACACACACACACACACACACACACACACACACACACGACTCCACAAAATCGAACACATGCCCATACCAGTTGTAATTTAAATAGACTAGCCCAACATTCTAATAATTGTGTATCTTACAGAAGAAAAACAGTTATTCGTATTCAAAATGTGTCCTCAATAATACTCTGTTAATTTAAAGCATTTCAATCTTCAATAACATTTTGTGTATAGTGTTTCTAATCAACTTCCAACTTGGTCCCATTTATAGAAATTCCATCTCTTAATTGGTCAGTAGAGCATATTGTTTCTGCCAATTGTGACCATATCTAATTAAACTGTCGTAAGACTCCCAGAAAACCCACTACTCAATACACTTGCCTATTAAAGGTTGTACAGAGTCGCATGTGACTAATTGAAGCAGATGTCTGCATGCATGTCTGTGTCTCCACTAAATCACTGGCACAGATCCCAGATAATTTGTCATGTAACATATTATGACAGACATGGCTAGCAGTCCAGGCCAATGGAGGCAGTTGTAGAGTGTGAGGGATGAGAGGGTGCTACTGAAGTGTGGCTGACATTGTGAGGACGTCCAGCACCAATATGTCTGACATTGTAGGCAAGAACAACTGGTGGACGCTCCCTACAAAGGACTCCAATTAGCGACAGTGTGTGTGTGTGTGTGTGTGTGTGTGTGTGTGTGTGTGTGTGTGTGTGTGTGTGTGTGTGTGTGTGTGTGTGTGTGTGTGAAACAATTCTTAGAATCTGTTCAACTGGTGAAAACTGATGGGGGAGCAGGATAATAAGTAAATAAGTTGTTTTGTTTTGTTTTGTTTTTTTAAGACGTACACATATATGTATGTATTAATCGAGACCTGCTACCCGAAGGGCAGCTGCCCTATCTAATGCAGTCAAATGAGTCATGTTATGCCACATAATTAGCAAGTCATGTGACATGATTGTATCATGTCATGGCATGTCACACAGTCTGGTGGTGTCGAGGAGAGTCAGTGTTGGTGAGCACCTGAAGTATTGACCACAGCTGTTAGTTCCACTACAGGGCCATGAGGAGTGTGCATGATGATGACCAGAACAGATGTACTTCCAGATAGGAACCCATTTAGAATTAGAGGCCATCCGAGGATGGAATCCCATAAGCTGTACATTCATACTTTTGCTGTTGTACAGGGTTACTTAATGTGTTTCACAGTTTTGTTGACCTCATTAAGAGTATTTTTTTTATTTTTTATAGTGACTGAGTATGATTACATAGTGTTGTTTGAATGGTAAGTAACCACTTAAAATAAAGTAACTACTTAAAATAAAGTAACTCAGTAGTTACTCTAGCCTCTGGCATGAGGAGGGCAGGGAGAGGTCTGTCCAGTGGAGAGACAGAATACATTCTAGCTTACACACACGCACACGTGCACGGTGGAAAAGATGAAGAAGAGATAAAGCTTTGTCCTTCCTCTACATAACATAAATTTTTCACCGTCCTGGAAGACCCTATAGCATATTTTAAAGCTGGACAAGTCAAATTTTCCTTTGGAGCAAACCCCAATCATTTGCTGTCAAATGCCCTCTGAACCAGAACAGAAAAAACAGCAACATGTGAAGTCATTCCAAACAGTGCTTGTCTTGT
>OZ017783.1:2300009-2465009 GCA_963969325.1 Lycopodina hypogea | reverse complement strand
GAGGAGGAGAGGAGGGGGAGGAGGAGGAGGAGAGGAGGAGAGGAGGGGAGGAGGAGGGGGGAGGAGGGGAGGAGGAGGAGGGGGAGGAGGAGGAGGGGGAGGAGGAGGAGGGGGAGGAGGAGGAGGGGGAGGAGGAGGGGGGAGGAGGAGGAGGAGGGGGAGGAGGAGGAGGAGAGGAGGGGGGGAGGAGGAGGAGGGGGAGGAGGAGGAGGAGGGGGAGGAGGAGGAGGGGGAGGAGGAGGGGGAGGAGGAGGAGGAGGGGGAGGAGGTGGAGGAGGAGGAGGGCACAGCAAGGATGGCCACACAGTGTGTGATGGAGGACATCAAAACCAGAAGAGTGATGAAGCAGGAGGTCACAATTAAAAGAAGATACCAGGGGAAGAGAAAGAGTGAGGCATGGAAGGATAGTCATGATAAAACTTGTTGTTCATCATTTTGTGGCTGTTAAAGGTGAGAATATGAGTGAAAGGGATTCCAGAGTGCCCGAGTGGAACAGGCAAGAACACATGTTCATTTTGGATGGCCTGAATCTGGAAGAGAAGATTCTAGTGAAATATGCAGTGTAAGTTTGACAGGTGGTGAGAGAGATAGCGCTAGAAGCTGGTGAGGAAAGGGTACAACAGTTTTCTAGTTGTGGGGATTGATGGACCACTATGGAACATTCAACCTGTGTTCTCGTTGGAAGGGTTCATATGATTTGCTAGTGAGCATTTTGTTTCATGCTTTCTTCAAGCATGGGAAGGGTGAGGTGTGGCTTGATATCTTGTCACTTTTGTGGCGTCCACAAGAGAAAGATTATGTTCCAGTGAAGTGTGTCCTTTGCATTAAAGTTAGTCATCATAGAACCTAATCCCTGATCTTCTTCCTGCTTTGAGCTCAATAATGTCAACCCAAAGTCAGGTGATCCCTGGTTCATTTTATGTTTACTCACTAAACATTATTTAATAGTTAAGCATATAGTTGACATTAATAATACCCCTCCACCAGACCATTTATGGCTTCTGAAGGAGGGAAGACAGGCTCCAGACCCTCCCTGCATTCTCAGTTACACTTGATAGATCACACTATTAACTTTCAAAACTGCTCCTATATCTTAATTTAGTTATTAGCCCAGTCCCCCCCCCCCCCCAAAATGATGGGGTCAGGAAGTGCACCTACCACACCTCTTGCTCCCATACCATGTGATCTCTTGTCCTAATTGAGGACATAATTGCTAACCTTTCTTGATTTGGCTCCTTCAGTTAGGGTAGACTTCTCCTGATCTACCTTTCTTGACTTAGCTACAAAGGAAAGACAGTAACACATTAAACTTCTAGTGCACATAATGTGTATTTGAAGAATAAAAAAAAGAAAGCCAGAGAGAGAACAACCAACACAGAACATTTTACCTTTCTTTTTGGACTTAGGCTTTGGCTTAGCAGCTTCCATCAATAGCTCAGTAAATTTTTCTCACCAGCACAAAATATATGCATACAAAAACGTATTTATATTCCCTTCCTTGGCTATACAAGCTTTCCTCGACTGGTCATGTGATAAACACAGGTACTCATATAATGCCCATCACTTAAGGACTTGCTCCTCCCATTTTCCTGACCGGCTAAACTCCGCCCAAGTGCATTTCTTACGGAAGGAGAGAATGTGTAAAAAAAAACTAATTAATCCGTGCAGTCTTCTTGAGCACCTTGCGGTCTTCCAAGGGACAATATTGCTACCAGTCTTCGGAGAGCCACCTTGCAGCGCTAGCGGATCTTCTGAAGTGAACTGAATTGAGGTCTTATCATACCGGTGAGTGTCGTCATTTACTTCTGAACGGTACCATTTTAGCTGTGGGTAATTCTGTGAATCTACCATGGGCTTTCCGAAATATTTGAGGTAATCCAGCTGCTGCGGATAGCTGCTGGACTGGGTTACAATTATCCTGCAAATACCCCTGACATGTTGGCAATATCTATGGGGTTTTTGTTGATGTCCTAGCAGTATGCTTTTGTTACTACTAGCTAAATTTAATTCTTGGCGCTAACACTACTTGCTTAGAGCAGCTCTTTTTTTTTAATTTATTGATTTCTCTGTGTGTACAATATAAGTGTATGGGTGTCTGTGTGCCCTTGCAACTTTGCCTGATATCACCTCAGAAATTGGCTTATCATTTCTGCCAGTTCAGCTTTCTTATTGTAAAAGTTGCTCTTGAAGCAAGTTGATTTATGCCAATAGTCTGATGCTATCTGATCCCCTAATTATTTCATTTTTTAGCTGGCTTCCTGGTAGTATATAACCATCTGTACACTCTAATGTAAACATCGATAGCTGGCCTATATAGTAACCAACAGATCTAAAAATGGACTGTGTATTCTCCTGTTAGTCTTCACCCAGTCTAGAGTACAGCTGGTCTGAATTACTCCAGAATAATTAGGTGTATCATAATGGGAGTCATTAATCACCAAACAAATGCTTTCAACCTCCTGCCTTCAAGAAACAGCTGCTAGTTAGACTTTTCTGATCGAGAGCAGTCACTCACAGTGTGTAGCACATTGTGAATTTGTGGGTGTTGTGCAGCTGCCTTTCACATGCTGAGATGCTTGAGAAAAGAACGACAAAAAATAAACAGGAGTTTGAAAACTAGCTCAAACTAGTGAACACATAGGGAGCTGTAGTGGGTTGGGGTGTAGTTGTCTTTCTGACACAAGGCTAAGTTTGAAGGCAAGCACCTGTTACTTCATAGTGTGGACAGTGTTTTGCTGTGTCAACAACTAGGCTGGGGGTCACTTCACCAACATGAGTTCATGATACTCACTTTTCTGACACTTCTAAGGAAATTGTTGATAATTTTATCTCATTAACATTATTATCACCTTTAGATACTTAAGAAGATTTCTGTTTACATATCTCATTACAGGTCCTCATCAGAGTAAATAGTAGCAGACATCATTAGCACATCTTTGACCTATGAACCACTTAATCAGTGGTCCAAGATCAAACCTCACAATACCCAATGAATAATTGCAGTAGCTAATTTATAATTTTCTAGCTTTTTGTACTCTCGGTATACAATTCTCTACTGCAGTTGGTCAACCCCCCCCCCCCCCCCAAGTTATAGTGGGTGTTTGAGCGTTAAAGGTCTAAATGCTTTGTTATTACCTCATACAATGGACGTGGTGCGTGAACTCTGTTTCATGACCTAGTTGGTTAGTGTAAAGCCAAAATTTAGTCAACCAAAGGTCAAGTATCCAATCAAATCACTGTTTTTATGTAATCTTAATTGTAGTCTATGTACCAAATGTCTGGAACAAATATTTAGAGATATTTAGCATTGTGTTGTGTAGGTAGAGTATTGTGGGGGGGGGGGGGGGGGGGGGTGGTGCATCACGGTGGCCATTATTGCATAGTTGTACTTCAGAGCCCAAGATAGCCAATAGTGTCTCATAGAAATTTCTCACTCCCATTCTATTCACTTATCCCTTCCATTTTTTCCCTTTAAAATAGTATTAATTTATGTTATGGTTGTATTAGTTTGTGTTAAGGTTGTATTATTCTTTGAGAAAGTTAATTTTCTTGAAATATGGGTCTGCACAGAGTGTTATACTCCTAGCTGGGAGAAGGGCTGAGCCCAGCCCAAATGTTTCTAAATTAATGGCACGGACTAGAGTTTGTATTGTGTCCATGCTCCATCTCACTGCTGTTGTAAGTGTTATCTCTTAGAATTAGCTGTGCGACACTATGTGTGTTTGTTCAATCATCTTGGAGCATGTTTAAACTTAATTAGCTCATGAAGATGATGAAAGGAATGACTGCAGTGGTCCAATTCTTCTGTTTTCTGTTCATCTTATCATGTTTTAGTGCACATGCTTCTGTTTAGTTTCTGCAGTGATCATCAAAACACAGAAAACTTACACTGCTAACTCCAAAAATGCAATACTTTGGATTTAGTTCTTCTTTCCCAGTAGGAGTGAGCTAAATCTTGCCCTATTCCCAGCCAATTATATATCAATTTAATAATAATAAAAAAATTTTAAAAGAGAAGAGGAAAATTAATTTCCTTGACTTGATTAGAGCAGAGACCATCAATTACTTCAGATAATCGAGAAGATCACATGCTAGAACAAGAGGTCACATGATAAAGCAAGGAAAGGTCACATGATAAAACAGGAGCTCACATGATAGAGCAGGGAAATCATGAGTTGTTAGCTTCTAAACAGTTTGAATGGATAACATAAAAAAAAATTTTAAATGAAACTATTCACAAATTATTGGCACACCCCATCATGAAGCTGCAGTGGATACTTCCAAGTGCTGTTGTTTGGCTCTGTTGTACAACAGCGACAGCAAGTAGGCTACAGTGAGAGGCTGAACTAGCTCAACAGCAACACTACATGTAACCACCATTCCCTTGTGATGCCCCACTTCCTGGCATGCATCATGTGCTCATACTACTTACTACTAACTGCACTGATCTTGTGACAGAATGGTGGAGGGAGTTTGTAGCACAGAGAACTGGACTAACTGCATGCACACACCCATAGACGCTGTGATTGAACTTGACATCCCTGAGATGAAGACTGTCCCAGTCGGCTGATGCTTGTTGATGGACTCGTCAATAGTGTGTAGGAGATGTTGAAGGGGAAGTATAGTATGATGTAGTTGTACTCAGACTACAGGCGGAATCATTCTTATGCCCAAGGAAGTTCATGCGGAAAAGAGTCTTACCAGTTCCACTCTGTATTTCTCTATCATTTCACTTGGTGTGTACATCTCCATCTAGCTAGACTTAACAAAACTATTCAAAGCAACCATTTTATTGACCCATAATAGTAATCATCTCATGGTGATCCATTCTACGTCCTCTCTAGGGGTGCTCCGCTGCTTGTAGTTATCTGGATAATTCCCCCCCCCCCCCCCAAATGTAAATAAATAGAAACACTACCAGCAAATACATAGTAGTTGACTGATTATTTTCTCATCACTACATTTTTAAACTAAAAATACAAGGGCCGACATCTATCAATTCTAGTTTACACCTTCAAACAAAAGGAAATTTCAGATAAAAGTGATTATGACTAACTTTTGAGGTTATATGGGGAGGAGGGAATGAGCGTGCTCACTGCAATTGGACAACCTTTCTTTGCTATAATCTTGAGTAGAACAAAGTTATATGTCATTCTGTGGTGACATGCTGAGACTGCATCTGTGTTGAGATTGTATTCTGTGCATAACATGTGTTTCCCTGTTGACAAGCTGATCTAGAATGCCTTCTGACTGTTCCAGGAAGGGAAAGTCCTAATCAGTGATGAGGTAAGCTTCACCCATCATCTTCGTGACCACCTACAAACTCACAAGCATGTCCACCAGATATTCCCCATGAAGCTAAACTACAGTAATGAAACAAATTACTTTCAACTTACCAAACTTAGTATAAAGTCCTAATCAGTGATGAGGTAAGCTTCACCCATCATCTTCGCGACCACCTACAAACTCAAGCATGTCCACCAGATATTCCCCATGAAGCTAAACTACAGTAATGAAACAAATTACTTTCAACTTACCAAACTTAGTATCTCATAGTGAAATGTCAGATTGGATTCCACAACATGGAGCTCCCACTGATCATGGCATGGGAACGACACTGAAGCATTGTGTCAGTGTGCAGAGGGGCTGCATCAGCAGTCCACTCAGGCACCAGGTTCAATACGTGCAATTTTGTGAACTGACCTTTATCAGATAATGAGTATGAGATGATGTGTGCATCTAATGGTAACTGGAATAAGGTCAAGGTTGAGCCTTGGCAGGGGAATCCACCCTCTCCATGCCAACACTCTGGGTCATGGCTTCATCCTGTAGGTGCGTGAGGTCATTATCTCATTAAGCTGAGTCTGCTTTGGACAGCAGTGATATTTTAATGTGTCTGTGTTTACCAACTGATATCCAGTGGCCTGGTAACATGACCAGGGTGAAGCCTCTGGGTGTACGTGAGTTCCTGTGGCCTCTCAGACCTGTCCATGCGTTATGTAGTCTGTTCACATCAACATATATTTACAACCTTTCAACTTTCCTTACTTCAGATCCAACATTCTCATGGTGGTCAGGCATATGCGAGTGTGGTCAGGAATATGCGAGTGTGTGGTCAGGAATATACGAGTGTGTTCTCAGGTTTATGACTCAATTGTCTGTGGTGAACAAGACTGCCTTTATATGTGGAATATTAGAATTAGCACAGCCCTTTAAGTAAAAATTAAGGGAGAAAAAGAATATTTTAAATAAACTCTAAACCGCTTTTTTTTTCTTGCTTTTTGTTGAAACTGAAAGGCGCTATTTTATGTTTTTTCTTGAAATCAAGCTTAACCTCTGAACCAAATGATTGTGATCACCAATGGCAACTTGTATAGGGCAAAGCTAAGGAGTTTGCAATGGTGGGGGGACCATAAAGTTAGGTTGTGTTGGTAGAGTTGCTTTCATGAAGACAACCCCACTGCTGTTTTATAGGAGCTAATGGTCTCTTTGGTAGGTGATCCCTAGAGTACCCTGTCCATCAAACAAACTGCATATTCTGCTTATAACTTTGATGAAAGCAGTGGTTTCTCCTGGGATGAGCAGAATAGGTCATGCAAGCACAGATGGTATCTCTGCCATAAGAGGACCTCTGAGATATTCAAGGACTATGTCTGAGGTGGAGCATTATTTTACAGCTGCTTCTACATGACCTATAGTCAGTTCTGAAGTTATTATGTTGTATTATTTCTAAACTAAATTAAGTTGTATAGTGTTTTGACTGCTGTTCACATAAACAACAAAGGAAGGAACTGCTGGATGTAATCACTTTTCCTGTTTATTCCTTATTTCTTCACAAATGCTTAAGGACATGGAGGAATTACACAACTTATGTAATTCTGCATTAGAAACGGCCTTGCTGAAGTAATTGACAAATTCTGTAACAGAACAGCCTGGTATGTGTCAACAGTTTAATGATATTCATCAAGTAATGATTAACCCTGCTATTTGACCCATCTCAAATATACACATCAAAACAAATTGTACAGAGCAGTTTAACAAAGTCTACTCAACTATATATCCTAAAGAAATGTTAACGAATCTTTTAACATGTCCCAATTAACGCTAATTGAGTCTGGTTGGGTTGGGTGGGGTATGATTGGGATTGAATGGATGCAGATCAAAGCAAGTAACTGGGCTTGTTGTAGTCACTTACGTGGTGTGGTGTGTTCAGTGCATTCCTGAAGTGATGAAGGGCAGGACTTTCCAGATAATTATTGGCATCAATATTACTTAATTGATATGGTGAACATGTCAGTTGTGTTTTTCTAATCAAAAAAAGCAGGGGAGGATAAAGCTGGGGGGGAGGGGAAATGTGTGTGAGGGCAGCTCAAATTGAAAAAAGAAACTCTCCAACAGTAAATAGTGTTTTGCGACCCATTTCGTTAGCTGCCCCTTCACTAGCTACTGGCTGTCACCATTGGATGCTCAGTCAGCCAGCTACATCCTTTTATTTCTATCAATAGTGATGGCATGAACATAATAAGAGCCAACAATTTTAGTTTCGAGTTTATTTATAGAGAAAGAATGCCCTTCAAGTTCCTCAAACTTGTTTCCTCTGCATGAGACTCTTGTACCTGATATAGTTGTGGCCATTTTGGTGTGTATACCATGGTGTGTATGTATGTATGTATGAATGTATGTATAAATGTAGTATACGGAATTAACTCCATGGGTCGTGAGAGGGATAATGTTATGAAGCTTTTTTGGGTGCATATTTAAGGTTTTTATTATGCCTAAGTCTATCCACCTTTGGTGGACTGGTGTCGTACTGTAACTACAAACCTATCGAGTTTGTCAAATCGTGACATCACCTTGTCATTACGAGAGACTCTTTAGTATTCCAACAGTATAGTAATCGCAGACCATCCTCTCTGTAGCCATGTGTGCAAGTGTCCCCTGGTGGTGTGGTTAGTTGGGATATGGTGAGGAGGAACTGTTCCGGTGTGGAAGAGTTGTTTGTCTGTAGCTTGTGAGTAGTTCACTGATCTCACTTTCCTCATTCACCTCACACCTGGTGGCAGCAGACAGACAGACAGACAGACAGACAGACAGACAGACAGACAGACAGACAGACCGAGGTGGTCCTTCTTGCTGACACACTGAGAGAGCACCCTGTAGTGAAGTCAGCAAGTTGGTTTTCACCTTATGCTATCACAGTATATGGTAGATTGTATCGTTCTCTTTTTATTTATTTGGCTAATATTAATCTATTTTATATGATTTGTGGAACAAATAAAAAGCTATCTTATGACTTATGATAGTCTGATGAATGCCAATGTCTGATTGTAGTGAAGCTGGAGATTAAGTGTTCCAGGACACATTCCTTTATTTATTTAGGTGTCCTTTTACATGTTTGCAGTAAGTAGGATTCTCTGCTACAGCATATCCACATGTTGATGTACAGTACCTGAAATCCTCTTTAATTAAGGCTGGACTGGAACAGTGTAGATGTTCTGTGGTGTAGTAAAGAGACTCTGCACACTTTTTCTCTAAAAATCAATACTTCAAAGAATTCTGGAAATGAAACTGTTGAGTTTACTATCAAATTTAATAATTACTTAAAATTTTTTACATGATTATAGCACATGATTTTTATAGGCCCACAAATTTAATACTTCAAAGAATTCTGGAAGTTGAACCATTGAGTTTATCATCAAATTTTGTAATTACTTAATTGTTGTTGTTTTTACATGATTATAGAACCCAATTTTTACTAGCCCAATAAGGTAGAGAATTCTGAGGTTGAACCATTGGGTTTATTATCAAATTTAGTAATTACTTTTTCTTTTTTTTTGTTGTTGTTGTTGTTGTTGCATGATTATAGCAACCAATTTGTACTGGCCCACAAACTCAAAAACTGTTTGGTTTGGTTTGGTTATGCTGACATGTGTTTCAGATGACAGTTGTGCCTCAGGCAGGAAGTGAGGGGTGGGACTCAGCAAGTTGGTGTTTCAGGCTGTAATTTTCACTTAGTGTGCTAATTAAGACTAACAATACTCTTGGCCACTTAGCAACACACTCAAAGTAGCTTGAGTGCTGATCAATTAGGAAGTGATTAATACAAAATTATAATTCCTGAATGACTGCTCCCCACCACTAAAGATTGCAGTATAAACATTACTGCTTGAAGAGTTAATATGATGTGAGAATAAATCTTTTCAAATGGACCTGCTGGACTATGTGGGCTGCTAATATCTATCATAGCAGGTTGTGATGCATAGTTGACATGCTCCATATGATCACATGTGGAGTACCCTCATGAGTGGTGGGTGGAGCACCCAATTGCTTACACTAGTAATCATTGGCTGTGTTCAGGAGTATACATACCTTCAGAGGGAATAGTCATTTAGTCAATCACAACAGGTTTGTCACTTGTTATCCCCTAATTATCTAAATACCAGCTAGAAAATATTGGATTAGTCTAATGAACTACGTATTTGATGTAGCCATTATCTGAAAAGGATGAACAGATGTGTAAATTACTAGTTTCACAACCTCGAATTCTCAATCTTTGAAAATTACTTCATTCCCTTCAACGATCATGTGACCTACTTGCCTCTTGGGGTGTGTCTCTTTGGAGAATAGCTGCCAGGCACATCCGGTTGCCTCCCAGGAGGAGAGAGAGATAGATCGAAATGACGTACTTAATAGTAATAAATACGCAAATAGTTACTGTACTGTACTGAAGCAAAAAAAAATTTAGCTGGGAAGCAACACACAATATAATGGCTCTGTACAGAACAAAAGTAGTTTGTGGGAAAGAGAGAAAATCTCAAAGAGAAAATTTTCTTCATGCTAGCTTTGTGTGTGTTTATCTCTGCAGTAATTACTCTCTGCCATTCAATTGTCAGTAGCCCACTGCATTCTCTTGGATGTGTCATAGACTAACTAGATAATGCACCAGGATGGTGTGAGGCTGTCTTCAAACCTTGAATCCATGTTTACATTCACTGTCACTATTTATTTCCCTGCTTTTGGAATTAGATTCCATTCCACTCAGAAGCTCTGGTAGTTCTAGTCGTACAATTTGAAACCTATTGGGTGATAAATAATAAATCTTGAAGTTAGCACAATATACTCTTCATTGGAATCACCTGATTCATCATCTGATTGTAGGCATGCATCACTTGCAATCATATTGTGAAATAAGCTAGACACTGGCTCTAGCACAATCTCCAGAGCTCTATATATAGCTCCATATATAGCTCCATATATAGCTCCATATATAGCTCCATATATAGCTCCATATATAGCTCCATATATAGCTCCATATATAGCTCCATATATAGCTCCATATATAGCTCCATATATAGCTCCATATATAGCTCCATATATAGCTCCATATATAGCTCCAAATTGTCTGGCTTGTTTCAAAGTATAATTGCAAGTAATTCAAGCAACCTCTTCACTTGATGTTGTCTCTAGTGCTAACACTAGTTCAAACTTTTGTCTTATCCTAACTTCTCTGCTTGTCAATCAAGGCTCTTGTGGGTGTGTGCTTGTATGTGTGTGTGTGTTATACCCTGTTTGCAATTATTGAATTGGAAAAAGTACAAAGCAAATACTGAATTAACCGCAACACTTTCATGAAATTGATTGTCAAATTCTTAGCTTCATTGTTTGCTGTTATATTGAATGAAGGCACTTGATTTCAAAGAGTGTATATTACTTGAATAAAGTAAAAATTGTACTGTTGCTATGTTACACCACATGAGAACAAAGAGTGTAAGTCTAAAGGCATTGTAATTAATTGACCTGCATGCATTAAACAGCTCCCAGACTTGTGTGAGTGCAATCAAAGAAATTCCTAACATTCATATTTCTTGGAACGATAGTAAACTAACCTATTAAACTTCCCACCATGAGATAATAGCTAGCAAAAAAGGCAAAAATATTTTCACACCAAAGGTGTGCTATTGACAGTGAGCAAAATCTGCAGCATTTGTATTTTCTTAGCATTTCAATAAATACACAGTGTGTTTTTTCTTTGTCTCAACAACGACACTGCATTTGATGGATTTCATCTTCAGATCAATTCACCAGTAAATAAATCTGACCGTGAAATTCATGTAACCATCACGTGTTACTCTGTGCTGTATTAATCACTGTTAGGTTGAATAGTAATAGTGTTCTGAATTTGGCATAGGAAGAAATAGGATACAGTTAGAACACCCATTATGCCTTTGTGGTAGTTTATAATTGCTAATCGATTTTATTACAGTTGAGATCATGTCAAATGTTGTTTAGTTTCATGTATACATCGTTATGTTTGTCCACAATCCAGGCTCAAATGTCTACTGCTTCACTTACAGCACAGTTATCTATGTTTGGGTTTTGTTGGTATCCAATATAATTGTTGTTTTTTTATCATTCACATACGCTTGTATATTTTCCTAACCTGATTTTGATTAAGGATGGCCAATAAACATTATACAGTGAAATCCTCTGTTTAATGCTATCCATTGGAGGAGAATACCACAAACAAACCAAATAGGGTGATCATCAGTGCCGATCATTGCTGATAAATTGTCAGATCTTTTCTCTCGCCTCTATACCTCACATGATCAGCTAAACACATTCACCACACTTACAAAAATGTTCACATCAACTGGCTTAAACTGAAGCAAACAAACAAAACAAATTTGATCAAAGGAGTTAAACTTGTCCTTCCGTTGTTTCGCAGTCTGCAATACACTGGAGAACTTGGCTTGTGTTAATCTTGAAATTACTCTAACAGTTAATCACTTTCGATGAATGCATGCATGCAGGAATAGATGTTAGACAGTTTTATTTTTGTTTATTTTTTCTCTCTAATGTCATATACATCCATTCACTCCTCATGGCTATGTGACTTCAGGGCTACTCTTGCCTGGACGCAATGGCTTGTTCTAAACAGTCATGTTAACCACTTAATGCAGTTAGGTGTTTAAATAAAATTGATACGGTCACACTTGAGGACTCTGAGGATCAACAGCGGTTTCTGTAAATTCTGTTCATAATAGTCTGCTAACTGATTTGAAACTGAAAGGAATTGTGTACCTTTTTTTCCTCATTTTTCCTGAACTCGTAATATTTAACTTTACAGTACACAGAAACATCTATGTACTATTCCACATGGTGGAGACATATGTATGATGGTTGTTTCAAACTTTGTGTTGTGTTGTTAGCACACTAATACAACCATTCTTCCCTCACTTGCCACTGGTTCATTCCAGCCTACAGACTAACTCTCACTCTGTGTGCTCACAACATCCAAGAGCACATGGCAAGGCTTGCATTTGACTTCAGCTTCCTTGTCCCCCTGTTGTTTGTTTGCTTGTTTGTTTGTTTGTTGTTCTTCTGTCACAGATTATCTTTTGAAGATCAAATTCATATAACTTGTTGCTAAAGTTAATGACTAGGTATTTCGTACAATGCTGTTTTAATATTACAATTTATATTGCTACTTTTTAAAGATATTTTAGTTCAATTTTGAATTTAGAAAATTACTTTGTATGATGCTGATTTTTAATTAGAATCATTATTTCATAAAATGCTGCTTTAAATAAGTTTTTTTTTTTAATTTTTTAATTTAGCACAAGAACTTTAAGGGTAGCTTTTTATCAATATATTTACTTTATACAATGCTGCTTTAGATTTAGGACAATTACTTTTCAATTAGGACAATCACTTCAAACCAGTGTACTTTTAATTCAGGAGAATCTTTAAGGTCAAATGTTAATTAGGAAAATTTCTTATTACAACACTACAATTATTATTTTAATTAATACTTTTTATTGGGATAATTACTTCATATAGTGCTGCTTTTAGGAGAATGAATTTCCATAATAAATTATGCCATGTACAGTTCTGGATTAAAAGAAAAACAACAACTTGTACATTCATAGTGTAGTAAGTATTGAAAGTTAATAATGACATTGTAATGTCAATTTGTTGAAATGAGCTAGGAATCATCCTTCATTTTCTCAGTATCTGGTATTGCATCTGCCATGCCTCCTTATGTGATATGAATATGTACGTGTGTGCTATGTTCAATCTACTTTTTTCCTCCCAAGTGGTTTAGCTCTTAACCTCACACCAAGGCATAATTATGCCATGTAACGTCAATGATTATCTGATAAATTATGCCCCCCACCTTGGTATAGAATTTAAGTAATACTAGCTGGAATTATCAGCACCTTAATAGGGCTATCCATTTCGGTGACTAACAGTGCTGAGTAGTAGTAACCTTACAAGTGTAGCTCCTTTTCATGCCCCTCAAAGATTGTTGAATGACCTGAACTAGAGGGTTAGAGTAAGACAATGAATAGAGTAATATTTTCAACTAAGTTATTGGTTGGGCAGGACTAAGTGTAAGTACAGATTAAGGATGCAATTGGTTAGACCACACTTGCTAGTGGATTACCTGTTGCACTTGTTCTTTGTAATTCAATATTCCTCTTTCAAATAACTTTCATCTATTCTGTAGGCAAGAAAATGTCAGGCTCACTGATGGAGGACAACTTCACCAATATAACTGAATTCTCATGTGTGAACACAGGCATGCTAAGCAGCGACTATGTCTCTGATGAAAACTTCTGGAGGATTACTGGGGAACAAGAAGTCGGAGCCATAATAGCCGGAGTTCTCATCCTCCTTTTCTTCCTAGTGGGCACTGTTTGGAATCTATTCATCATCATCACTTTCCTTGTCAAGCATCACTTGTTGAAAGAGCCAGGAAATATATTTCTCTTCAATGCAGCAATAACGGATTTGTTGATATGTCTTACAACTATGGTCTTCACTTTCGTTACAGCATTTGGCAAAGAATTTATCTTCGGTAACGATGATGTCAGTCGCTGCATCTTGTGCAGTACCTCTGGTTTTTTCCTGATGTTTCTTATCTTGGTGTCCCTTCATCTTCTCGCTGCACTCTCTATTGATCGCTTCATCCTTCTTTCCAAGCCTCTTCGTTATAAACGTATTATGAACCGCTGGAAAGCTGGAGTCATTTGTTTCATATGTTACGCCATCTGCTTTGTCCTTGCGGGCCTTCCGATTATCGGATTTGGTGATATAGAATTCAATGCTCGTTTTGCCTCTTGTGTTCCACGATTCACACCAACAAAAAACTTATATTATTGTGGCCTCATCGTGGTGGAAGCTCTTATTCCAATTATTATTCTAGCAATCACCAATGTTTGGACATTTCGGATTGTGAGCAAGTTTCTCAAGAGAAATTTCCGCCGTCGGTCCACCTACCGCAGACGCGATGCAGGAGGGAACACCAAAGAGGTAGATGAAGGGGCCAAGTATCAGCGACAGCAGAATCAGCTGGTTAAAGTTTTTGGGGCTTTGTTTATTGCAAACATCATATCCTACACACCTACCATCACAGCTGTCATTCTCTTTGCCTTCCTTAGCATCATTGGGAAAGAAAATGTAATTCCTGCAGCAATATACATCCTTGGATATGTTAGTTTCCTCATGAACCCTGTCCTCCATCCAATAATCGAGTCGTTCTTTGTGAAGGATCTCAGGTACCAGGTGACAAGAGCAAAGAAAGGCATTCGTAGAGCGAGCACAATAATCTATCGCCAAACCACAGGCCATTTGACCAGTAAAGCTCTCGATGAAGCCAACAGAAAGTTTGAGCAAAGCATTGCCTTGTCACAAACACAAATGACTTCATGTGGACCAGAAAATATGGAACTGCTAAATGGCCAAGTCTCGAATGGGTCAATGGAGGGGTCAACACCACCACAAAAGGAGGCTACAGATCTTATCACAGAAAATAACCTCACACTTGCTGCATCATCACAAACTCCAAGTCCAAATCTAGTGAGAAAACAACGAAAAAGTGTCACATTCAAGGAAGAGAGGGGGAAAAGTAAAGACATTGTTAGGGTCAAACAATCCATACCTCCCACATTTCGTACATTGGGCCAGGATCCCACTTTGTTGTCATCTTTAGATAATCACACTATCCAGGAGGAGGATGGTGCTGAAATATTAGAAAGTCCACCTTATGATACCTTGAACGACAACATTAACTCATCTGAAGAAACACACTCGAACAATGCATCACCAGCTTCAGTCTTTTAGGTAGTCCTTCAGTAGTACTATTTCACTGTGCAATTCCAATCTTTCCCACCTTTTTTCATCCTTTTTCCTCTCTTTTTGGGGGAGGGGATTTGATGTGTCAATTGATTAATTTAAGTCAGTTAATGCATTTGATTTCGGGGCTTTCCAGTCACCTTGATACAGTTTCACTATAAAATATATCTGTTTTGAAGGATTATGAAGTTTAAAAAATTTCAGGAAAATAGAATGACATTGAAAGAGCACTGTCCTAGTGGGGCATAGAAGTACATTAAACACTGAACTACTATTTAATATTTACTTCATTATGCTGTATTTTGCACGGGGGGGGGGGGGGGAATTGGTAAACTTCAACTCCTCCCCATTTCCTTATTTGAATTATTTTCCAGTCATCCACCAAGTATATCTGTGTTTCTAAATTTAAGGTATAAGCAAGCTATTGATGGAGCCACAATTCCATATAGTCTGGTGCCTTAGCAATAAACCTGAAAGTACTGTCCACACTAATATTTTTTGTGGTTTCCATATTTTGGAGGTGTACTAGTTCAGAATGTGCATGATGCCACCCACTTCAGCACCCTTGAGGGTTTTGAAATATCCAAGATAGCCACCACTTGCATTAATTCATGTCAACATAAAATGAAGTATCTGTTACTGTATGTTCAACCTGAAATTTGTCATGAGCATATGCTTTTATCCAAATTTAAATGTGAGGAAATGGTAACCATGGTGTCTAAAAAAAGCCAAAAATGATATATGGGCAAGATAAGCACTTGGAGCTACAGACCTAAAATGTGTATGCATGCACAAGTTGATTCTAGGAGTAACATGAGGTGGGTCCCACCTGGCCATACCTCTTTCTCTTGATGTGTGGGGCTAAATGCCAAAAATGGAACTTCGGAAAACATTTGTACCTAGGGAGTTAGACCCATGAATCAATATATATTTAGAATTGTGTCATCTGAGGAATGTTTCAGGTACAGTCTATATGGCCACACCCCTTCCTGTTTTTATGTCAGGCAACAACAAAAATGCGAAAGGCAGTATTTGGCCAGACTATCCCTTGGAGCTACAAACCTAAAACTAGATAGGATACACAACTTCACTTTGGAGTAAACATGTGAATGGAATTTTTGAAAACCCCTTTGACCTAAGGAGTTGAGCCATGAACCCATACATTTTTGGTATATGTGTCACCTGGAGAACATTTAAATAGACCATGGCCAGATAGTTAAGGTACAAGTCTACCAATCAAAACCTACCAGGTTCAACTTCTTCCTGGTTCGTACATATGTGGATATGTATGTATTTATGTACATTGTGTGTATCCACTTTACCTCCAAAGCACCAAACCAAATGAAACTCTCAGGAGTGGACACATACTTCACCAGGGATGGTTTTATATCAAAAAATATATATTCTGAGTTGCCTGTTCACACCTCTTCCTATGGTCGGTGTGTACTTATATTGATAGTGGTATATACATACCTTTAGCTTCCAGGTTGAGGCATGCTGTTTACCTAACTACCTTGTGTTGAAGCTAGCAGATTGTGGTATAGCCAGATAAGTAAGTATTCCCTTGCCCAGAAAATTGAATGCTATTTAGCAGACCTTTCTGAATGGCATCAGCTGTCCTAATGATTTCAAGGATATCTTTCCTCTCCTAATGATTTCAAGGATATCTTTCCTCTCTTTACTGCGACCCTCACTTGGGATTTTGAAATCTAAACTTTTTTCTCTTCCCAACTGTAAATTTTGTTGAGCCAGAACCATTGAGGGAATGACAAAGCAGTGGACATCACAAATAGGCATAAAGCTACTTAAAATGTTTGATTTAGTCATCTGGTTTACTGGATTCATATATATCTGGTTGTGGCTAAGTCAAAAGCATTGCCAATCCATGTGTGGACACAAGACTATTGTGTGAGGAAATATTTGCATCAAAGTTGTTTGCTACTGACTGAACAAGGCAGGCACTGGAATAATCTAGTCCACACAATGATTGCTCTCTGCCAGCTACAGTGGATGGGTAACTTCATTCATACTTGTTTTAAATGCCTTTGGATGTGTGAAGATGATGTGTATGAAGACACACAAAATATCAAGTGACAAATACTAGTTCAATTGGATCTTCATCCGACTAACTTTGGAATCCTATTGGCAAATCATCAATCCTTTCTTTACTTGACTTGATAATCCTCCTTATTAGATATGTACCAGCAGAACTGAATGGTTGATTCTATTTGAATGCTTACATTCAATGCTTGACAACTGCAGCTTAAAAAAAACAGTCAATCCTTGTTATCAAAGTAATGAGAGAAGTACTAGTATCTACTCCAGTTAAGCTCCAAACCATGATTAAGTATAATTTTAGCATGAAATCATTATTAATTAAACAATTTTTTAAAATTTTAAGAGGAGCATCTGATTAAGGTTAGTAAGGGAATTCTGTGATGGTTGGACCACTTTTATTGAACAGCCATAGAAGCCGATAGCTATTGGATTTAATATGAATATTATTAGCAATGTACATTAAGATGTATACACCAATGATAACCTCCCAACCTTACAATACAGGAAATGCTTACATGTACAAAATGTCATCTTGAATATTTCAAAGTGCTCAAGGGTGCTGAAGTGGCATCATGCAGATTCTGCACCAATAGGTCTCCAAGATATAAAAACAATCAAAAATATTGTGAGACCATACTTTTAGGTTCAGGCTAAATTTTTTTTTTTTTTTTTTTTTTTTTTTTTTTTAATCAGTGTTTGGGACTAAACTAACAACAAAATCAAACACACTTAACCTCTAAATTCCTTCCCTTAGGCTTGAATGTTTTTATATTCCTTTTAAAGCTTGTTTCATAATGAAAGCCTTTATCACCAATAATATGTAATACTTGATTCCATCTGAGTGAAAAGATGATCCTTGATTATGAAAATTGCCTCCAATTCATTTATGCTAATGCCCACTCTGTTTGAAAGAAAAAATTTTTTTTATAGAAGTGGTGGAGAAAAGACTACCAAACTTCAGGTAGAGGCCAGACCACCAGACTTGGGAGAGACCAGACTTTCATTCATTTCTCTATCTTGATGGAAACAATCTGAAGCATAGCAATGAAGATACTCAAATTTTTTCTATCCCAGGAGGAAATACTTCTTTACTGTAATTTTCTCTAATATAAAGTATCACAAATATTTCAATCAGCAACCAAAAAATAAGGGGGTGGAGCCCCCCCCCCCCCCCCCCCCCCCCCCTCCCCCCCCCCTCAAGAAAGGATGGGCCTCAAAAAAGGAACCTATTCATTATTTTAAAAATAGACATTGAATTTTTTTTTTAAACATTAGGGAGAAGTATTGAATATGGTATAGGAGAAAGCCCCCCCCACAAAATATTCCTATGTATAGCATCACCACACCGTCTACCTTGAAATCACTCTAGTATGCTTGCAGTTTTATAATCAAAATTGATCAGACTGACACAATCAAATCTCCCTTGTGCTTCATCTCTTACACTTGTTTTTACCCTCAAAAGACTAAGTTCCAAAAGCTTTCCAATGATTCACAGTCAGAAGGCAGGTTAGAAAAAAAAAGAGAAAAAAATCCCACCAGTGTAATTGATTACAATTACTCAATCAAAAATGTAATTGAATTATGATTACAGTTACTGGCTGGGAAATGTAATTTAAATACAAATTACAATACTATAATTCAATTACAATTATTTTTTAAAACACTATTTAAAAATTATCCATTTAAATCCAATAAATGTTTATAGCCTAGTATAGGCTTGTAGAATGATAGGGGTATATGAAATTAATCTCTTAACTGGAACAGATGATAGGACAGCAGTGTTAAACCTCAGGAACAATTTTTTTTAATCAATGGAAAACAATGGAGAGAAGAGAGCTAAAAGTAAAAAAAAAAAAAAAAAAAAAAAAAAAATGGTACCTTTATAACCAACACTTTATGCATTTTGGAAGATGATACTAAAGATATTTGAAGAACATCATAGAAGTTCTTGCCACAGGGAATATATATCCTTCCGACTGTTATTGTTTACTTCACAATAAAACCACACATGTTCATCTTTTTGAGATTATATTGATAATATACATTTAATGCAAATGCTGGCAATATAAAAAATATGAAATTTATCATTTTTCAGACATCAATAGTGATGATTGGTTGTTCAATATTGCCACAATAAGTGCTATAAAAAAGTCTATGACAACTGGTTTGGCACATATGTACGGATAAAGAAAAGCACATCTGAGTCAATGTGACTATATATAATTTTTATTTGAAAAGTTTAGTTACTTACTTTTAAAAAATTGAAATATAACTACAATTACACAGATTAAAAAATGTATTTCAATTACAATTACGTAATTTGTAATTGCATTTTGTATTTGAAATACTTTTACAATTCAATTAACCCAAGTGTGGGGAAGTACATACATTAGAAAGTAATTGAAAAATAGCTATATAGCATAAGGGAATTATAATTGATTCTATCATCATGAATATAGAAACAAGTTATTATTACTCTGTGATGGGTATTAGAAAATTATAATTATTTTCTTTATTCATAAGCTGCTCTCAAAATATATTTGACATATCCTGTGAGTGTCACTAAATTAGTTCATTCGGGAAAAAAAAAAAAAAAAAAAAAAGGCAGAGAAATGATTAGGTTATTTTGGACAATACTGATTAGCTTTTTCATAACCTAAATTGCTTGACCCTGCCCATGTTACTCCCAGAGTATAGTTGTGTATACATACCAAATTTTAGGTCTGTTGTTCCAAGGGTTTAATTTGTTCTGCTGGCCTTTTTTTGGCCTGACATGAACAGTGTAAGGGGTGTGGCCTTTAGACATTCTTAAAATGTTCCCTGGAAACACTGATTCCAAATATATATATGGGTTTGTGGGTAAAACTGCCTAGATCCAAGTGTTTTTAGAAGTACCATTTTTGGCATTTTTAACTTTACAGACAAAGAGGAAGAGGTCCATGTTTTTGATGCCACTTTCAGAAAGAAAAAAAAGTTAATAATTCTGACAGGCAGCCAAGGGTCATACCTGTAAAGTTTCATCAAAACCCATACAGTCATTTTGCATGGTTTGGAGCTTAACTGGAGTAGATACTAGTACTTCTCTCATTACTTTGATAACAAGGATCGACTGTTTTTTTTAAGCTGCAGTTGTCAAGCATTGAATGTAAGCATTCAAATAGAATCAACCATTCAGTTCTGCTGGTACATATCTAATAAGGAGGATTATCAAGTCAAGTAAAGAATGGATTGATGATTTGCCAATAGGATTCCTAGCCCTAGCCCTAGCCCTAGCCCTACGAAGTGGGGAGCAAAGTTGTGAAGTCAAAGATTTCTTTGGAGAACTAATCATTTGGGAGTGACTGCAGTAGGTGAATGCTCATTCAAATGCAATTATAGGTGAGGTAAGTTAAGATGTACTATACCTCAGGGAAATAAATAACTAAAAATTTGTTTCCCACCCAACCTACTAAATATTTGTTCCTTCGAACAAAAAAAAAAAAATTAATTCCAGGTGGAAAAATTTTTTTCTTACTAATAGAACATGCTAAAAGTGGGAGGGGGGACAAATATTTGTCTGGGGAAATGAATATTCGTTTGGGGGGGGGGGGAGGATATTCAGTGGAAACAAATATTCATTGACAATGGCTTCAGTCGATCAAGAGAGACTTTGTCTACCCTATTGGGGAATAAATGTTGAAGTTCTCATGTCACTTGATAACTTTGAATGGATTATCATCAGGTCATTGTAGGGGTGTCCAATGTGCATCATGGCGGACAATGACATGTGAAGTGACTTATAAATGAGAAGAAACATGGAAGATCTTGTTGCCATGCTTGGATGTTAGTGTCGTCTGAAAACAGCTCATATGCTGCTTGAGTCAACCAGTGTAAGTCATGACATCAAGGATAGTATGATGGCGCAATGAATTCACCAGGGAAACGTAAATTGGTGAATAAACAAGCTCAGTGGTAGAGCAGGATGGATCATTATTAAAAGCTGCCAGAATATCCATAAGAACGATTGAAAATTCATCATATCATATAACTGAAGAGAGCCTAGCATGGAGAGACACTTTCATTGATGGTGCAATCGTTCTACCAACCCAATTGATTTGAGGATGATAAAAAGTGGTGTGTATCCTTGTGATGCCAAACAGCCTGTGTAGCCCAAAGGTAGGAGGTGAATGGTCTACCTCTGTCATATGTGATTGTTGATAGAACACTGAATCTTGCTATCCAACCGTTCACAAGTGTATATGAGCAAGTGTATGTGTGCAGGGCTTAGCTGTCATATAGCAGTCCATCTCTCAATTGCCAGCTGTCAAAACTGAACTTGAACAGATGGTAGAGCAAGGAATGATTACTCAAATAGATGAGCCTAATGAGTAATGGTGTGCTGGCATGATGGTGATGCCAAAATTGAAGGGGAAAAGAAGAAGATATGTATGTACCAGGTGGTCTGGTCCACAGGGCCTATATGGATTTCTTCTGCCAATATAGACTGAAATGCAACTCAGGATGATCAGTGGTAGTCTTGACTTGTTCCAAAGCAGTATGGCAGAAAACAGGCATAATTCAGCTTATGTTAAAGGAAGCACCATGGGATCATGATTCAGATGGATACAAATTGGTCCATCCAGTTGTCTTCTCTATAAGCAGAAAGCAATCCAAGCATAATCTTTGTCATGTCCATATAGAGTATCCAGAAAGCTGAAAGACCTTGTCCTTATCTGAGTGTTTCCATGTAGGCTTGAACTTGCTTCATGATATGTGCATGGAGTGATGTCTGAGAGACATGTTCTGGAAACTGGAAATGCTTTTCATTGTCTCTTTCATTTGGTAAATCTCTGTGGCATGATTGGCTTCTAGCCATGAAAGGAAGCCTTTCCTGATAAGCCTCATCATTGCTTCATAGACAAGCCATGGAATCTGTGTATTTGCAGCCTTCTATTACAAATGCTACAGATTCTTCAGCAATCATGACTACACAAAGACCCCTTAACCCTGCTTTCATATCCTTGTTGGGTGCTCATTAAAAATCCTGTATGCACCTGTTAACTCCCCACCCACCCCTCTTATTTTCAGGGCTACCAAACATTAACAGTGGATTTTCAACACAAGCCACCTCCCTATTCCACTGTGCCCATGTGTGGGGTATATTACATAAGCCTACAATGGCACCTGGTTAATGTATAGAAAGTGCACTGTTGATATGATATTAACTTACTGTGTCGTTTTAGGAGAATTAGTGTAATATTGGCTTCTTGTTAGAATTTGGCAAATCATATAATCTTCAAGAGTGGAAGCATCATCAAAGTATGAAAAGTTTTTATTGTTTAAAGGTTATCATATATTAATTTACTTTACATGAACCATACGAACAATTTGGTAATTGTGAAATTTTACCCTCTCAGGTGGTAACAGATATGTGCCTTGGCCCATGGACTATCTGTTGTTCTTTGAATTACAGCATGTAGAACTTCAATCATGTAGAGCAAGAAATCTGATGGACCTTTATTTCAATAGCTAAGGGCCATAAATTTGGACATTTGTACCAAAGCATGAAATTTAGCACAGATGACCTTGAATTTTAATGGAAGGAATCTAAAATTTTATCTTTATATCATTTATTGGGTGCAAAATCCAAAATAGTCACCACTCCAAAATCAATGATTTCTAAATATATGAGACTTGTTTCAGTGCTGTTTCTAGGGTGACTGGTTATGTTTTGAATCAATGAAGTGCCCCAGTCATGTGATCATCAATGACAGGGTGAAATGATCCCAAAATTGGAGTAAAAATCAGGCCCTGTGCTCTTACTATCAATAATAGGTGTAATTGATATCCATTGTTGTTTACATACCTAAGATGATTAATAAAAATCTGTTTCAACCAGGATCACAATAGCGAGTTAAAGGTGGAATAGTACACATGAATCCACTGGCATGATATGTATATTAGTGGCAAAATTTTGTAACATGAAGTCTTCATTGATCTAAAGCTAAGTTTAATGTTAAGCTCAAAGAAGGGAACCTATATCTCTGGTAAAATGACCTTGCTATCATCTACACAAATGTAATGTATAAATATTTATTTTGGTACATGGAATTAAAATCCTGTTGTTGCACAAGTTGTTTGTTGCGTTATAATTAGAATGGTAAGTCCAAAGTGAGAGTGACATCAGAGAGAAAAATTCCTGAGAAACATGATACAGTAGATGATAAATCACTTTAATGGCCTCTATGTTGCATGTGTCAAAGCCACAAAAAGGGAAATCTACGTTGCCCACTAGTCAACCACTGGTACCACTTCAACTTGTGACACTCAAAAGGACATCACAGACTTTGGGTCAATCAATGCATTACTAGGGCATTAAACTAGTATGTTTGAATGAGGGGAAGTGATATCACCAAAAACGAATTGTTTGAATGAGGGGAAGTGATATCACCAAAAACTAATTGTTTGAATGAGGGGAAGTGATATCACCAAAAACTAATTGTATGCAGTGCAATCATAAATCATGTCAATCAAATCCTAATGATGATATGTTGAAATGAAAATTATAAGGGTACACATCAGTCGTAAACTCAATCAACTTTGAAAAAGGCTCATTCTAATTTGTTATGCAAGCTTTTATCATAAATTACCAGGATGTGCCACATGTGGGGGAAGATAGGCCCTTCATAAATCAAAAACTGACAATATGGGAAATTATTGAGGTCTTGTGCACAAGAAGCTGAAGCAAAGTAATATGCTAAGATGCAGATATCATCATATGCACATGCATGTGATGTGATGTGTATAATCATTGTTTGTGCATCACTATGCTTAGAAATGCTTATAGATCTGCAGCTAGGACAAAAATGTTTTCTTGTGGCAGGAGTTCATGCCATTATCATTACTTTGATGAATTAATGATGGCTTAGTTAGCTGTGTACAATGTCAAAATGAAACACGTGTTAACTGTTACCTGTACATTCTACTGTCATAAAATGAAAGAAATGGATAAGCCAGTTACCATGGAGATCTAGTTAGAAATTTGCAGAATGCTTAGTCACAATGGCTCCAATGATCTGAAAGCAGTCAAACTTTGAGGTCAGATTATGAAGAAAAAGAGCACAAGCAAGATGCATGCAGCATTGTCAAGGCAACCCTTAATATCAGAGACAGTATTCTTTTACTATCCTAAATTACTTTTAATGGACATTTCAGGACAGACTGCTTACAATCATGTGTCAATGAATGGTATTCCAAGGACTAGACTGATTAATTTTTGGTGTGAAGGTATCAATGAACATTGCATGCATACTGTCTCAACTGATAACACAGCAAAGCAAGAAACTAAAGAACAGTCATGCACCACAGCAAAGCTCGTGAACTCCTTTCCCACAGCACTATATATTCAATTGATACTGCATTTGTAAAGTTGGATTCATCGCATATTTCATATGAGGGGTATATCAACAGAGCATTAGCTATGTGAACAAAGAAAGAAAGAAGGGTTTGTTGATCCTACCAACATGAGTGAAAATGTATTCATTACTATTGACCTTGACATTATCATTGACAACAATCAACCAGTGAAGAGGTCAATCTATCATAGGTGAAGTTCATGGAGCCGACCACCATTACCAATGTGTCAGAATAAAATCAGGTTGATCTCTCATGCAAGCCTGAATTTCCAGTATTATATTCAGCTGTTCCTCCTACAGGCATTGTTGCAAAGTCTTTCTTCAGTGTACTGATCATCCTGTGTGGCCTCTTCATACAAAATTTTGAAATCAGTGATCAAGGAAGAAACTTGGATTACAAGGGTTGCAGTATTTATCATCTAGAAAGTGCTGAAACCTGGTGATATTGTAACCTGGGCAGATTTCAACTAATCATTGCAATCTGAAAATAATGTGAAGCCAAGAACCAATATTGTATCTTATCTCTATTTCCTGACATAGTAGCTTCTGTTGGATGGTAAGGCACTTTTTTTTCCTTCTTTTAGTGACAGTTCAGGAGTTATTCATATTGAGTTTATGATTCTCTGAAGTTGATGGGAAACTGGAGGGTGGATCTGGATTTTTATCTGTCATCAGTGAAGCTTGGTCTTCATTTTTGTTCAGAAGCTGGTATGTTCACAGGTGTTCTTGTTCACTGGCAACATCTTGAAGCATGAAGCTTTCAGAGACCCATCAAGCAATGCCATGGTCAATGCTAAAAGAAGAGTTGGGATATTGCAAAGAGAAGTTCATCTAGGCAGTTTGCTTTCTGATCTCTGGTGCTAGATTTGGGGTTGTGGCAATATTGTTATGTACATTCTCTTAGGAGGGTGATTTTGAACTAAATAAGTTATCAACAAATTTTGTGTGTGGCTATTCATCTTTGACCAGAACCATTACTCTCAGTGACTTCCAGTTCATGTAAAGGACATGGTTGAGCTGGAGCAGAGGCACCCTAATGTCCAAGATCAATGTTTCTTAAGGGGGTGCCCCAGGGGGAGATTGAAGATTTCAGGGGGCAATAAATTCGAAGGGGGCAGTATCAATCAGGGGGGCAGTATCAATCAGGGGGGCAGTATCAATCAGGGGGGCAGTATCAATCAGGGGGGCAGTATCAATCAGGGGGGCAGTATCAATCAGGGGGCAGTATCAATCAGGGGGGCAGTATCAATCAGGGGGCAGTGGGAATCAAAGGAAGCAGAATAGATGTTGACAATAGGACAGGTAGGCTTGCTCAGTAGACCTATGTAAGAAAACAGAGGATCCTGCTTATGCAAGTTTTGGCTAGGACTCTTTTATGCATCTCTATTCTATATGTGCTAATTATTTGTGTAGTGTGTGGTATAGATTGTGAAATAGAGTGTAGACTTTGATCTTGTGTTTGAAAGAATGCAGGATGCTACTTCTGCTGCAAGCCTTGGCCACAATCTTTCGATCAGTTTTGTGATCTGCGCAATATTTTACCTCTGTGGCTGTCCAGTCTTCTCTGAGTATAAAGGACTGCTCTGTGTTCTATTCTGCTGTGTTGCCAGTTGGTATATTTATATACCAAATTGGGTAAATTTGGTATATATCAGAAGGGCTTGGTACATATTGTTTGTGTTTGGTATATTTTTGACATTTGGTATATATTTGATATTTTTCAACCCTTCCTCAAATTCCATAAATGATACAAGAAAAGTATCTTTCATTCATGGAATCAATAGGTAAACAGTTGTTCCTATGTTGAATACATAACCATCAGAACTACCAAAAAGTGAATCTTATAAATATTAGAAGTAATATGAAGTAATATGCATTTTTTCTACTTCAAAAACAGAAAGTAGGACTATCCTTACATGTGGATGATGCTTTGATGTGTCATGGCTGTGGATTTTTAAATATCACAATCAGCAATATCTGTATTGCCTAAGAAAAGATGGGATATCCCGCGATTAGTGTTCGTGTATGTAAGATACTCAACCAAATCTGATTTCTGTGTGTCGAAAGGCCTGTCCACATTGCATACTAAAAACTGGTTTCACATGTGTCTGGAACGGGTTCCATGCATCTGCTGCCACCTGGTTTTACCTAATGGATTTCACCTGGTTCCATCTGAAACTATCATAAGAGTAGGTTTTAATTGGCTCAGATTTATGTAACATTCCTGTGGCTTTACTGTTGATGTATGCTATTTGGGAGTTTAACTACTAACAGCTCTTTCCCTCCTCTGTTTATGCCATGACATTGCACAGAGAAAAAATACATAAAAAAGTGGCACATGAAACAATAACATATCCTGTTTCTATATGAGGTAGAGGCAAACCAATTAATCAGCTCAGCCAATTATTCAGCCCACACAGGTAATGTGGAGCAGGTTCAGCACTATGCCAGTGTGGATGAAGGGGATGTTGCTGAGGAGAGGTACAAACCCGTTTTGTAGTGTGGACAGACCTTAACGCACCTATTATTTAAATGAAGTACAAATAACAGTATTTGCAATTGTAATTGAATTACACATTCACCCCTCTACAAACCATGTAAAAAACATTCAGTCACTCTAAAATATCCCCAATGAGATAAACACAGTTGTAAACCCTGTACAACAGCCAAAGTATGAATGTACTGTGTGGATTGTGGGATTCCATCCTTGAATGGTTTCCATCCTTGAATGGTTTCCAGTTTTCATATATTTGTGTTTAACTCTGTATTGTATGCTGCTATGGTTCTCTGTATGTTCAGGGCTATCAAGGTGATTAAGACCTTGATAACAAAAAACCAATAGCACTATTTAAATTATTGCATTGCGTCATGTTGGATTTTTATGATTTAAAAACCCTCAACAGACTAAAATTTCTGGAGTACCAAAATTTGGCAAGAATTTGGCTATTTTTGTCAACTCCTGTTTCAAGATTTGGATAAATGATAGAGGAATATTTCATGTTATTATATTCCAACACATAGCTCCTGTCATTTAGCCACCAAGTTAATGCATTGCTTTATGCTGCTTCTGCAGCATTGAACTGAGAAAATCCATCTTAATTAGGTATATATTTTGAGAAATATTGGTATATCTATCTATCTTGCATTTGGTATAATTTTAAAGGCTGTTCGGTATATATTGCCAACAGTAACCTGGCAACACTGCTGTTTTGGCAAGACAACTTTACTTTTTTTTAAATTTGAGTAAGGTCTTGCTGGAGTGCAGTATTATTGATAGGTATACTTGAATTATTACAACTGAGGACATAGATCTAGGTGTTAGGGCTTGCTTGCTACCGTCATAGCTACTTATGCACAATTAGAGAGTAAGTACTAACATCGTTCAGTGCAATTCCCAGTCCTTTCATCATTTTCTGTTAGTTTCCAAGTGAGCTATGGCTACCAAGAAAAAGTGCAGGTAGTATTCTGTGGACTATCTGAAATTTGGATTCATTGAATCTCCAAGTATAGCCAACTTACTATGTGAGAAAGTGTTCTCCAATGAAGCTATGAAACCTTCCAGACTGAAGGAACATCTAACAACTATGCATTCTGACAAAGCCAGCAAGAGTGTAAGTTACATCCAAAGTTTGAGCAGTGCCTTTTCAAAGAGAAAGGCTGCAAAGATATCTAATGATTTAGGTCTCCAAGCCTCCTACAACCTATCCCACCTGATAGCAAAAAATGGCAAGCCTCACAATACAGGAAAGAAGCTGATTCTATCAGCAATTCTAGAGATGCTGACAATAGTCATGAAAGTGGACCCAGAACCAATTATCAAGGCAATTCCACAAAACAATGATACTGTGTCTCCCGAATCAATGGCTGGTGATACTGAGCAGCAGCTGTGTGATATCCTCAAGCATATAGACATTTCTGTGCAGCTAGATGGGACTAGCAATGACAAGGCTTTACTGATGGCTTATATAAGATTTGCCAGGGATGAAAAATTCCATGAGGAGTTTTTATTTGCATGCCATTCACTGTGTTGTTCTCCAGTAAACCAGTTTGCTCAGGTCTTGGAACCACAGCACCATGTCATCTCTGAGTGCCTGAAGGTGATGACAGTAGACATGAAGTTGGCCATCAGTGACTTCTGCACAGCCTTGGAGATGTGGAAATTGATGTAGTTCCCTCCAGCCAACATTGGACTTGAACTGGACCAGCTCTAACATGAAAGATATGATGGTGCTCTTCGACTTGATGACACTAGCACCGGCTCCTTGCATCTGCAGATTGAGGGTTAGCCTTCTGAAATATCAGCCAAATAAGCAACATCACACTTGGTGAACTTCAAGGCATCAGCGAGATTAGTGTCGGTATCCTCCAAGAACTCCTATTGAGTTACACTTACAGGAGAGTCTCATTGGTCTCCAGACAGATGAAGAGATGAAAACACACTTTGGAATGATGGGAATTGAGTCTTTCTGGGCTGAAGTCAGCCACAGCCCACAGTATTCCAACATTTGGGAGTAGTAGGTGAAGCTGTTGTTTGTTGCCTTTCCTTTGTCCTACCTGGTGGAAGGGGATTCAGTGCTATACTTGCTTTAAAGATCAAGCAGAGGAACAACTGAATGTAGAAACACAAGAAGATTGAGGCTGTACATGTCCCAGAGATACAACCAAGAGTGAAGGTACTGGCTGCACAACACCAGAGTCAGGGGTCCCACTGAAAGTGACTATGACCTACCCAATTGTAGGTGTATGTGACTTAACTGCTCTTCCTACATGTCATATCTATGCTATGTCATACCTATATTTATTTTATATTTTATTACTATGCTACACCCTTGACAGTGTATCATGTAATCTTCCTAGGGAGAAGTTAAATTAAATTGATTTTATATTATCATTTCAAATTCCTGATTTTCTTTGAGTCTGAATCTGTGCACATGGTAGGCTAATGTATACTTTCGTGAATAAATGTTAGTTCTGGTTAACTGGAGAGAATGGTGGGAGCCCTTCTCCTACCATGATATCTGGGGGGCAGTAGGAGAAAAAAGATTAAGAAACCCTGTCCTAGACTGCAAAGCAACTTTGTTGGACAAAAAGTGCAAAAAAAAATATATTATTACAAAAATAATAAAAGTAAGGAAGAACAAGACAATACTGTCATATGGTGACTCAAGTCAATTCTATTAAATTAAACTGGTAGCAATGAGATGGGGAAAAAAAAAACTCAGAACAGTTTCTCATCCTAATTCATTTATTCAATTATTGTAGTTCTTTAAAATGAAGATGAAACTTGATTTTGGGAGTTTCTCCAAAAAATCTGACACTGCACCCAATTTAGTCTCAGTTCCCTTAGCAATTACACATACTTAGTATGGGCAGGGCAATCTGAGGCTATCACATATAAAAACAAAACACTTGATATGGTAAATTGTTTTGTATCACTGATATTCTGTGACACTGCGAAGATGACAAGGGAATATTTCAAATCGTTCAGGAATTCCACTAATAACATATTTTTAACCCAGTTATCTGGTAACTCTATTTATGAACAATGAGCAGTGCCAGGGCTTTACAATGGGGGCAACGCTGACCAGTGCCCCGCTGACCAGTGCCGAAGGAAAGCCCTTCAAGTAGTTAGGCTAGCAGTACTAAATTGCTTTCATTAAATGATCCTGAAAGGGAATTATATTAGCTGCAGACGCCCATTGGAGCAGGTATAACTAGCAAGTCCACCATTTTCCTCTTCTCTACCTATGTATGCTTGGAGAGCCACAAAGGTCAATGCGTGTGCTGTGTATGTGGTTGCTGTGGTGTGCTATGTATGTGGTGTGGCCTGTGTGTGTAACTAGCAAGTTCACCATTTTCATCATTTCTACCTATGTATGCTTGGAGAGCTACAAAGGCAGTGTGTGTGTGTGTGTGTGTGTGTGTGTGTGTGTGTGTGTGTGTGTGTGTGTGTGTGTGTGTGTGTGTGTGTGTGTGTGTGTGTGTGTGTGTGTGTGTGTGTGTGTGTGTGTGTGTGTGTGTGTGTGTGTGTGTGTGTGTGTGTGTGTGTGTGTGTGTGTGTGTGTGTGTGTGTGTGTGTGTGTGTGTGTGTGTGTGTGTGTGTGTGTGTGTGTGTGTGTGTGTGTGTGTGTGTGTGTGTGTGTGTGTGTGTGTGTGTGTGTGTGTGTGTGTGATGGCGGGCAGGCAGGTGGGCATGTGTTGTGCATGTGTATATGGGTGGTGTGTGAGACGTGTGGGTGTGTGCGCGCATGTGGGCTATCCAGCTCTCATGGTTTGTGTGTGTATTTGCGGGTGTGCATGTGTCACATGCCCTTGTGTGTGTACATGTGTGTGCTTGTATAACATACTCTTATACACGCATGCATGTGAATGTGTGTGATTGTGTAAGTTTGTGAAGTAACTGCATGGATTAGGCTATAGTTAATTGTCACTTGCCCTTGAGAAAGTGACTGTACAATTAGATATAGCCACACTAATCATGAGCATGTATGTATACTCATCACTTATGTATCTGTGGAAGGCGAGATACTACTCAAGGTATTCCTCCTTCTCATACATATCTACCTTTCCCATCTCTCCCTCATTTTTTTGTGCTCATTTTACCATTATTTCCTTGATTCTACTACAAGGAAATTGAAGTCTGATTTAAAGCCATAGATGAGTTTGTAAAACACTTTTTTTTTGTTAAAAGGCAAATGAATGCAAAGATATTATAATTTTTTTCACTAAAAAGAGATATGTACAGGGGTGGATCCGAGGGGGGGGGGGGGGGGGTTAGGGGGTTTAGGCAAATAATAATTAAATGTTCATGCTTTGTTTCAATATTTCTTGGGTAGGTTTTTTTTTCTTGTTTCCGTACTTTTGGGAACCCTAAATCTTTTCTTTTTCTCTTATTTTTTTTTATATATGTTTTGTTTTTTTTATTATTAGTATAGCCCTAATAGGCCAAGGGGGGTCAATTTAGAAGAACAAAATGGATAACAATGACCCCTGGACCCCAAGATCCCCTAGAAAATTTGGAGGAGGTCACACACACACGCACACTCGTGCACACACACACGCATGCACGCGCGCGCGCACACACACACACACACACACACACACACACACACACAAACATATTAGCTCCATTATAGTAATATATAATAATTGATCACAGGTTTTCAAAAATGATTTCAAGAATCAGAATTCACAGTTGTAAGGTAATGCTCAATCAAAAAAGCACTCAGTTAACTTATCAATTTATCAATATTAGCAATCTGAAATTTGGTAGTACTTGGGCATGCATTTATGAGATAGAACTACACATGGCTTCCATAATAGAGGATGTCATAGTTCCACCTTGGTATACCTTCATTGCAGGAGTTATCTGTAGCACAAATTAATGCATGTAATTACTGTTTGCACTGTATTAAAAGGAATTAAACTGAATGTATGAAATCTTATCTGAATAGAATTCACTTCACTATTTAGTCTGGCAACTGTGGGGGTAGACCTTGCAATAGTGTACAGCTAAAGTTTTCTTTGGTGATTTTTAGTTTTATAAGGTATTGTCAGTATAAAACTGCATGATGACACTTTGTCATCATTGAGCATTTTTGTTTAAGTTCATTTTAAAGAAAGTATCATTGTAATGCTTAACAAAAATATTTTACCAATGCCAAAGTATTGTTTAGATTTACCATGATTAAATGGAAATTTTACAGTGCCCAGAATACATTATACATGTAGTTCAATCAGTTAAATATGTTTAACAATATAATTTATGAACTATTAGCCATATATACCAGGTGTCACAGTCTCAGATTACCCCCAGTGTGAGATTACCACCTCACTGAATGCACATGCGTATTAGTGGTTAATTTTATGAAGCAACTGCTGCAGTCTGAGTTTGCCCTGCTTGACTTTCTCAGTGCTGGTAGAAGTTCTGTTTTAGATTTCACATTGCAGCTAGTTCTTTTCTGTGTAGCGGTCATAAATCCAAGGACACCAAGTCTGCATGGGAGGAAAGATTTGAGGTACACTAGGTGAACTCTTTGAACCTGTGTGCCGGTCTCTCACCTCAGCAATATCACTGCAAACATGGAGGCATAGTGTAATACTGAAAAGTACATTGCTAACATTTTGGAATTTACTTGGGTTATTAATTTTCGTGTAATTAATTTGCTTAGTAGCAATGAACAAGTTAGCATAAACAAAGGGGAAAATATAGGGGGATGAAAGAAAGGGAGAATGAAAATATAGGGGGATGAAAGAAAGGGAGAATGAAAATATAGGGGGATGAAAGAAAGGGAGAATGAAAATATAGGGGGATGAAAGAAAGGGAGAATGAAAATATAGGGGGCTATTTTGCCTAGACACACATACATGCATACATATATATTTATGAATAAAAAATAGATTCGATAGAGGAGAATAATAGAAATAACTTTGATATATTGCAAAATGCAAGGCAGTAAATTTTTTGTGGTATATGACATTTGTCCCTAGCTCAATTTTTGAGGCAATACGTAAAAATGGCATTTTGGTGACTTCATAACTTTTCAGTATACTTCTTTCAAATCTTTAAAGGAGATTTGGTGCACATGGTTTTCCTTTAACAATTCAGCCCAGTACACAGAACAAAACATACCTTCGACACCAGGCTGCTCATCATACCCAACCCACCAGTGAGCTTTCTTATATTGTGGTCTATAAGACAACTTCTGTTCATTGTTGACATAGAAGTATATCGCTCAGTTACAGAATCTGATCTTAGTCTTGGTAAGGAATCATTGCTGACTGGTCTGTTCTAGGATATATATTTTTTTGCTGTCACATTTTAATATAAAGGTCAAAAGTTCACTGGATCACATGCCATTTCTTAACCTGCTGACACACACACTCATTATTAATAGTTCTAGGAGACTTACTGTACAACCATGTAATTGAATATATACTATTTATATTAATTTACTAACATTATATACAGTTTGGAACTCACTTGAATTATTAGTTTTTGTGTAATTAGTTTGCAACGAACAAAGTCAGCATAACCAAAGGGGAACTATAGGTGGAACTAAGAAATGAAAGAGGATGGAAAGAAGAAGGATTGAGGGAGCAAAGGATTGAAGGATAAAGTTAACTAAGGAAGTGGAAGAAAATATTAAAAAGAAAAACTTAGACCAGGTTTAGAACCTAGAATCTCCCACTTAATAGACCTGTGCCTTAACCATTAGACTTTTTGTTGTTGTTTGTATTATTCCCCTGGAAGGCTCAAACTAATTTCAAATTTTTAGCCTTATTATTTTTTTTGCATGAAAAAAGAGAGTTCCTTTTTCCCACCAGAAGTGGGGATGATGGCACCCACACAGTTTGCCAGGTGTAAACCCTAAAACCCTGAAATATTCATTCCTTTTGGTCCAAGGGTTTCGCCTTGTGCCTAGACAAACATACATATTTATGAACCAAAGTATGGATAAGATATTAATTTTTAGGGACACAAGGCACTCTAGTACATTACACTAGTTGGTTGACTGTTCACCCCCCCCCCCCCCCCCCTCCCCTCTTTTCTCCCCCTTGATAAAATCTTGATTCACATCAGGTGTGATTAATCAGCTGCTTTTCAGAGAATACTTTGCAAATGGGCTCTCCTAAAATGCTCTAGTATGGCCTGATCAATAGGTGATAGGAACTTTATCTTTGGGCTATCTCTCCTACTGATGAAAATATCACGATGCATCTTGTTCATGAATTTTATTTTGTTCTTAACATTAAATAGGAGGCTAACAAACCTGTGTCCAGCTAAAATAACATCAGAAATATTGGCAGTCTGTTCCCAAAGTAACTTGGTTGAAACTCATCCTTCATCATCATAGTCACAGCAGACCCTTTTCCTTTGCCAAACTGATAACTGATCATATCACATCCCATGAGGAAGTAAATGTAGAGCTAACAGTTGACTGAACTCGTTCCCAAGATGCTTTGCAGTTGTAGTAGTGTCAATCACCTGGCTATCTGATTTCATCATGGATATTTGAGCTGTGCTTGCCATTTCCAGCAGAAAAACATTAAGCATACAAACATATCTGTCATTTGATAGTGCTTGTGCATTTGTCTTTTTTTTTTTGCTAATGATGAGGAATTTGACAAAAGTGATGATATTGCAGTCTGCATACTTGCGTTCAGTTACTGAGTTGATTTCTCCCTACATGTCCACAATTTTGGCAGTTCTTTTCTGTATACACAAAACACTTTCATCAACACCTTTTGGCTACTTTTCAAGTAGTCCCTGTCTCCAATGTGTCAGTGATGGGTCAAACAGCCATTCCTGTTCCCCTCATGCTCCCATGCATTTCAATAGATCCATCTATATATCTGTCAGAGACTTCTATCATGTCTATCATGGGTCTTTTCCACAGCTCTGATGAAGTTCTGCTGGAGATCCTGACTGTTCCTACTAAAAATGTAATTTTGTACAATATTTCGTTGCATCCACTACATCCACTACTGGCTCACTGCGGTCGGTCCTGCTACTATTTTGTAAGTCTATGCAGCAACTGGGGGACTTGCTGCTCTTCTTAAGGTGCCCATAGTGAATAAAGATGGCAGGTGCAACTGGTTCAATCCCTTAGCACAGCATACTCCCCAAGGCAGTCTCATTTTTGACATAACAATTCCCCATATAATACTTCTATGTCATAGAGAATTTGGTGTCCTATCTTTGTTTCCCTTTATAATGACTCCATAGTGACAACCTTAGAGATGATAGGATATAACCTTCAGGTAGAGTTCCTCAGAATTCTGCTGCCATGCACTCCCCAATTGCACCTTGGTCCACTTTCTCATTCGTAATGTGCCCAGTGATGATGTATAAGAGATGTCTGTATTTTTCTGCTGTAGTCGTTGAGGGTAATTAGCTATAATTGCTTCTAGATCAGCTCTGACTACGTGCAGATACAACTGGATATTTGAAACTGTCTATCCATGATGATGTAGCAGATCTGAGTTCTTCTTCAATAGCTTCTAGGTTGTTTTTATTGGTGTATTTACATATTTCTGTGTGTGAGATATGAGTATGTGTATATCACATTATTTGATCTAAATATTATAGCCAGAGATCTGGTCATACTTGAAGAAAAGAAAAAAGCTGTATATAGATAGATAGATAGATGGATGGATAGATAGATAGATAGATATTAAGATCAGTAGGAACATAAAGAAGAGATTCATATGAAAGGGACATTGATGATGGCCACAATGATGATAATTGAATGCTAAAGAAGTTGAGATTCAAGTTAAAAGGTTCCTCAATTTAATTACTAAAGCCATATAGGACTAAAATATGATCCATTTTGGTGCAAGAGCTAGGGCAAGTAGTGTGCTTATAGCCTCTCCAGTAACATCTTCCTTACTCTAAAGATTCAGTACAAATATGCAAGCATGATTGAATACAGGATATTTTCCTTGGGGTGACATGCTCTCCTAGAATGGTCAGGGGGTGTATCCCTACCAACTCCCCCCCCTTTATATGAATTCTTGAGGGTTTGCCAGCCAGCCAGACTATGAAATATCTGATTAAGTCCTGACCTATGCAGGTACTTTTTTGATATTTTGTTTAAAAAAAAAAAAGAAGAAATTATTCATTTATTTTTCAGCTGTATTTATTTATTTTTATTTTATTTTATTCATATTTTATTATCATTATTATTTATTTATTTTTGTTTGTAGTTGTAGCACTTAATCCCCTATTGTTATATACAGGTGTTTAACTTTATATATACTCCAGATTGTGGCAGTGGCCAGATTTAAGTCCATTAACATTACTGGTCCACTCACTACTTCAATATGTCTTCCTAAGCAGTAATTACATCCTGCAAGTCCTTATTTGAAAGGGTACTTTATTTCAGCATCTTTATCATGATAGTCCATTTTGGTTTACATAAATTTGCTGGTAGAAAGATTTAGGGGAGCAACTATACCAAATAAACAATTTTTTTCCTGTATTATATATAACCATTTTTGCACTCAAAAAGAAGCCAAATCATAGTGGTTTATATTATTAATTTTAAAAGTTTGCCATAGAAAATTAATAATACACACACACACACTCTCCCACTCGAACTCACTCACACACGTGCGCGCGCGCACACGCACACACACACACACACACACACACACACACACACACAGCTCAAGGAATTAATTATACATATCTACTCAAAAGAAACATTTATATTTTAGTTTATTAATAGTATTATATTTATTAGTAATAGTATTATATTAATTGGTGTTGGCAGATCCCTGGACATAACTCTGAAATGATGGTATACACAGAAATCGAGCCAGGACTTCATACATTAAAACCTTCTTTTCTTCAAAAGTGTTGTGTGTTTGAATTAATGAGTTGAGTCAAACTGTTGATTTCTTTTTCTAGTTGTTTCAGTCAGTCCATGGTGATCCTCCACTTTTCTGCACTTCTTTACTATACGAGCTCATACATCAAAGTTTCACACATGAGTCACAAAATTAGACAGGCAAAATAGATGCCACATATATAGTTACATCCCTCCCCCCTCCCCTGTATATAATGTTGGCTGACAGTGTTTGATCCAAAAGCCTTCACACATTCTGTGAACTTGTTATATATATATTTGGGCTAGTGCTTAAAAGCATTCATATTACATTATATGTTAGTGTATATTCCTCTTTCAAATCACTCTACTCTATTCTGCAGGCAAAGACAAGTCAGGGATACGATGGACAACTTTACCAATATCACCGAATTCTCATGTGGGAACACAAGTATGCTAAGTAGTGAGTTTATCTCTGATGAAAACTTTTGGAAGATTACCGAGGAGCAAAAGGTTGGAGCCACAATAGCTGGAGTTCTCATTCTCATTTTCTTTCTAGTGGGCACTGGTTGGAATTTATTCATCATCATCACCTTCCTTGTCAAACATCGCTTACTGAAAGAACCAGGAAATGTTTTTCTCTTCAATGTATCAATAACTGATTTACTGATATGTCTTTCGACGATGGTCTCCACTTATGTTATAGCATTTGGGAAAGAATTTATCTTCGGTAACGACGATGTCAGTCGCTGCATCTTGTGCAAGACCTCTGGTTTTTTCTTCCAGTTTCTTATCTTGGTGTCCCTTCATCTTCTCGCTGCACTCTCCATTGATCGCTTCATCCTTCTCTCAAAGCCTCTTCGTTATAAACGTATTATGAATCGCTGCAGAGTTACTGCCATTTGTTTTATCATTTACATCATCTGTTTCATTCTTGCAGGGCTTCCATTGGTCGGATTTGGTGATATAGAATTCAATGCTCGTTTTGCCTCTTGTGTTCCACGATTCACACCAACAAAAAACTTATTTTATGTCATCCTCATTGTTGTGGAAGCTCTAATCCCAATCACAGTTCTAGCGATAACCAACGTTTGGACATACCGACTTGTGAGAAGATTTCTTAAGAAAAAATTCCACCGTAGGTCCACCATTCAGAAAAAAGTGGGAGGGAATAGAGATAGAGATGAAGGGGCCAAGTATCAGCGACAGCAGAATCAGCTGGTTAAAGTTTTTGGGGCTTTGTTTATTGCAAACATCATATCCTACACACCTACCATCACAGCTGTCTTTGTATTTGCCTTCCTTAGCATCATTGGGAAAGAAAATGTAATTCCTGCTGAAGTCTATATCCTTGGATTTGTTAGTTTCCTCATGAACCCTGTCCTCCATCCAATAATGCAGTCATTCTTCGTGAAGGATCTCAGGTACCAGGTGACACGAGCAAAGAAAGGCATTCATAGAGCGAGCTCTCGAGTGTATCATGAAACTGCAAAACGTTTTTCCATAACTAGTTTACATGACTCCAGAAAAATGTCAGGGCAAAATATGGCCATGTCAGAACGTAATACACAGACGACTTTTGTTCAGGAAAAAGAAGGAACACTGAAAGGTGTAGTCATGAATGAATCAAATTTGAATACCATAATGGAGGAATCACCATCATGCAAAGAAGAAACAGATCCTCCCCATGAAAATGATTGTGCATGTTCTGTGGTTATAAATGACGCTCACGAACCATCAAAGTCAAGAGCAAACATAATTAGAAAAGAGCGAAAAAGTGTCACCTTTAAGGAGAAAAGTAATATTTTTAAGGAAGTGATCATACTTAAACAAACAATGACATCCACATCTTGCAGTTCAGGTCAAGATCCGACATGTAAGCCTTCAAAGATATGCATTGAAAATGTCACCATCCAAGTGGATAGTTCAGATGTAGTTGAGAATCTACATCGTAAGAACTTGAAACAGCGAGAATAGCTCATCTGAAGTAACACGCTAGCAGTCTATCACCACAACTTTATTATTTATTTTTTAGTTCACATGTAGTAATTTTTTTTTTGTTGTGCCCCTGTGTGTGCAGTTCAATCAGTTTCTTTCTTTTTAATATCTTGTGTGATTGTGCATCATCTGTTTATTATGTTTAAAAAATTTTTATGTTCATGTATTTCACCTTTACGTGTTCCTGGTTGCTTTGATACTGGTCTGCAAATGAATGCTCTGAATTGTAAGTGTGATCTCCAAATTATAAGTGTGATCTCCAAATTGTACACACAAAAAGGGAAGTACAAATTTAGATAGCTGACATATGTCATTTTTACAGCAACTGCTACCAGGTTTGAGTGTCAAAAATATTGAATGAACAACCCTAAATTCTGTGTTAGGGGAAGGACTGCTGATTCTCTCCTGGTATCATCAGGGCTTGGAAGAAACTGCCATAAAGTAATACCTTGAAAATTAGAAATGTTCCTAACTTACAATGTAAGTAAGGCAGGATGGTTTAAAATGGCCGGAGGGGCCAAGAGTTGATTACCCTATATTTTAAAATATCTATGTCCTATTGCTAACCCATGTTCTCACACTATGCAATGGCTAAAGGAGTACAAGAATTTAGGAGGATATATGCAGTTTGTGGACAGCTGGGTCAACTATATCAATGAATATTAAGGGAGCCACGTGACTGATATTAGCATCAGTTAAACATTCTCCCATCACTACCTCATAGTTTCCAATGTTAAATCATGGACACTCACAGCTATAAGAAAATTAAAGGAATAATTTTTATATGATGAACTGTATTTGTATGGCAGGCTCAGGAGAGGCTTGCTCAAAGGGAAAAGATAAAAAAAAAAAAAAAAAAAAAAATAGAATAATTATCACTAAGCTTATATTTTGTCAAGTTTCATAATTGTATAGGAAATAAAAATGGTAACAATTTTGTCTTATAATTCCATCTTCAATTATACATTAATTAGCAGTGTAATCTTAGTATCCTACATTTTCTTCTCAGTTGTCCATTTTCCTATTAAGTACATTAAATAAATTTTTTTTTTTCAACCACATCTGAAAATGTAATCAGATAACATTGAACAATTGAATGGACATTACTAGTTGAGCTTACAAACCATACTGTATTCTGATCAAACACAAAATAAATATAACCCAAGTGAGTTCAAAGGATACTAATTACTGGAGGTGTATTCACAGCTCAGACAGACCAGCCCTCTCAACTAAAAATAGGCAAGGATCAACAAACCAAAATATTAGAGAAGTGAATTAGTTTGTAACTACAGGAGGTGAAAGGCCTAATAAACAACTAATAGAAAAAAAAGTAGTAATTCTATCTGTTATATTTCCTCCCTTCAAATACACATTAATTGGCATGGTACATTTCCACCTCAGTAGTCTATCTTCCTATTAAATATCCACCTGATGCTATGCGTCCTGACTGTGCACAGTGCGGGATATATCAACTTTAAGTTGTCCAAGTTGTTTTCTTGTCATGTGTGAATGGAGGAGCTCAACCTCAGCACAATCAATACCAGCTGTTCATTTTGCATGAAATGCTCTGCTTGCCATAACAAAGTCTGGTAAAAGTTTGTTTAGGATTCTGTTCCACGATTTTCAGTTAAAAGTAAATCTGACAAACCACCACCTATCCCTGGGATGAATGTTACTGTTTCTTGTTAAGAAAATTTCAAACCAAAGTTTAATAGTGTTAAAAATGTCTGAAATTCTGTTGTTTGTTTTTTTTCTTTGAAAATCTCATAACTGTGATCTAATTACAGATCTAATTACAACTTATTTACTAAAATTATTTAAAAATTTCCTTTGGTGTGTTGTGATTATTGTTTTTCCTAGGACCACTTCACAAAAGGCCTGTATCTATTAAACATGATATCTGTACATCTGAAAAAAAAAATATATATATATATAGAAGACTTATGTAACTGTGTAACTATGTAACTAACTATGTAACTATGTTCGTCCATTTCTCAAAATCCCTCTGTTAGATTTTGACCAAACTTTTAGGGATGGAGGAGACCCACCCTGAGATGGTTTTATGCAAGGTGGCATGTCTGGGAAAATACAGAATCTGTCTGTCTGTCTGTCTGTCCGTCTGTCTGTCTGTCTGTCTGTCTGTCTGTCTGTCTGTCTGTCTGTCTGTCTGTCTGTCTGTCTGTCCGTCTGTCCGTCTGTCCGTCTGTCTGTCCGTCCATCTGTCCATCCATCTGTCTGTCTGTCTGTCTCTCTGTCTCTCTGTCTGTCTGTCTGTCTGTCTGTCTGTCTGTCTGTCTGTCTGTCTGTCTGTCTGTCTGTCTGTCTGTCTGTCTGTCTGTCTGTCTGTCTGTCTGTCTGTCTGTCTGTCTGTCTGTCTGTCTGTCTGTCTGTCTGTCTGTCTGTTTGTACCATCATTTTGGCCAAACCGGTAGGTGGATTTCTCTGAAATTCGGCATGATGATAGGTTTTAACCCAACTTAAAACATGGGCTAAAAATTTTGCAAAATGGTTACCACGGTAATGAGAAAAAGCCGAAAATGGTATTTTTTCCAGAAAAACCATTGGAGCTAGAGATCTAAAACTTGGTGTGAATATACAACTTCACTCTGGGAGTAACATGGGCTGTGTCCCACCTGGCCACACCTCTTCCTTTCTCTGTGTAAGGCTATTAATGCCAAAAATGGTATTTCAGCAAAATCACTTGAACCAAGGGAGTTAAACCAATGAACCCATGTATATTTAGAATCAATATAATCTGAGGAATGTTTTAAGTACATTTATATGACCACACCCAATTCTGTTTTCGTATTAGGCCCAAAAGAGGACAAAAATGGTACTTTGGCCAAACAAACCCTTGGAGCGACAGATTTGATATATGGTTTGTATAATCAACTTTGACTATAATGTTTGATGCTAAAATTGGCCGGGCATCGCTGGGTATATGCTGCTAGTAGTAAGATATAGTAGATGCATGATGTGTATATAAGTAAAGGAGAGCTTCTACATTAATTTGAACCTTCTTAGTATCATGAACCTGCAGAACAGATAATTTGGTACATGAGGGGTAGCAAATAAAAAGTAATCCTATTATAATAAAACTGATGTTGTCTGTCTGCAATCCCTACTCCTCTCTCATTTTTTGGAGCAGGCTCTCTGGGAGATGGTTACTGAGGGGATCATATTTTTTTTTGGTATTTTTGGCAGAATTGGAATAATGGTGGGTACAAAGGGTTTTCAGTCATCCCTCCATTTGTGAAAAAAATGTCCCTGTCCATGTTGTGAAGAAAAATACTTATCAGAGATATCTGAGTGAAAAATTTGTTTTGAAGAACACCAATATAGCGTGTTATAAAGCTTACTGACAAAGGAGCCATACACTCATAAGTTTTACTTTAATTGAAGTCACCCCTGACAACTGTGGCTGTGGTAAAAAACACGCAAAAGAACAACATATGTGCAGCTGCTTTGGGAGAGCAGCTGGGGATGTGGTCCATCTTTGCATATATTACATAGGGTGGAATACCATATTCTCAGCTGCTCCCTCAAAACAATTGCACCTCTCTTTTTTTTTCTTTTTTCTTTTGTTGCTGAATTCATCCCAGACACTGGACTTCAGCAACAAAAGAAAAAAGAAAAAAAATAGAGAGGTGCAATTGATTTGGGGGAGCAGCTGGGAATGTGGTATTCCACCCTATGTAATAGATGCATAGATGGACATAGACTGAAAGAAAAACAGCAAACGTGATCACTTATTTGTAGAAGTTGAAACTGCATTAGCCACATTTTTTTGTTGTTGTATTTATCAATATCACTAAGTAAAATACTTGGGTGTTCCATATTCACAAAGAAAAGTTACCCCCTCCAATCTTTAAGTTGATTATACCATAGAGTACATATATAGCTATATAGATAATACATGTCCTTCAATAAGAAATGTCATTCAGTAAGACATGGCCTCCAGTAAGACAAGTCCTCCTGTAAGACATGTCCTCCATTAGACATGTCCTCCTGTAAACATGTCCTCTTGTAAGACATGTCCTCCATTAATACATGCCCATCTATAAGACAATACTCAACCAAAAAGAAACGCCTCATTATACTCAATATCATACACAACAATACTCTACAATAAGCATTACCATACTCCATAATGCATACCTCTCTACTCCATAATGCATACCTCTGTGCTCCACAATGTGCACATCACAATAAAACTCCATAATGCTTACCAGAATACTCATGGCAGACACACACATTAAACCATGGCATATCTAAGTAAACCAGTCCTACCTACATAATAAGTACTCCCAAAAGTCATGTCCTTCCAAGAGACATGATTCCCCCCCCCCCCCACTTCATGACATATCCTCCCATAAGACATCCTTCTATAAATAAGAACTCCTCTAAGACATGTATTCCTCTAAGACATGTACTCTTGTAAGACATGTCCTCCTGTAAAGGCCTGTCCACACTGCACAAAAATTGATTCAAATTAGTTTGAATTGAATTGCTGAAATTTATTTTATTTTTTATATTCAAATCCTAGCTTTCACACTTGCATTACTTCAATCCAAGCCACCAAAAATTACCCAAAACACCTGCTTTACCTTTTAAATAATTTATGAGAGGTGTTAGTTGTGTTCTCAGACCTACCAACATCAGACTTCCAGCTATCTGAAGATTTTAACCCCCCCCCCCCCCTAATAAAACAAAAAACAGAAAAAAAATACATAGCAACAACAACAAAAAAAGCAAGTGAAAAAACAAAATATATGAAGATATTTTGTACCCAGGTAGTCATGGTCTACTTTTATTGGAATTGTAACATTGATCCACACTAACATTCAATCTTCGATGCAATAGAAAACACACATGCACATGCATGCACACACAGAGATACGCACATACTTAATGAATTAATTTATGTTACTATTCAACCTAAGAAAAACTAAATCTGATCCAGAGTCACTTCTTTCACAAATCTCTATGGCTGATAGCAGTTGCTCTTCCCTCAAGGGGCAGGCTACTTCTCTCCTCAACACATCCTTTTTTTCTCTCTTTTTTTTATACAAAGAATTCAGTGGAAGTTAGTCATGTATCACTGGTCCTATTATTCCCTTTCAAATTTATTGGATTTAATTATGAACTTTCAATCCTCCTCACTTAACCACTATTGTAAACTTATACTTTTTGTTTGTAATTGGCAGAAAACTCGATATAGACTTCATGAACAACTTTTTTGACAATGAAGGAAAAATATGTGTGGTTAAGAGCAACTGCTATCACCATGGTGATTTGTGAAGGAAGTAACTCAGGATGTGAATTTAGTTTTCCTTGGCTACATAGCTAGCAACATTAGTTAATAAGCTAAATAAGTATGTGTCTCTGTGAGAGAAGTGAGAGAGAGAAAGAGAAAGAGAAAGAGAGAAGAGGGTGTGTGTGTGGGGTATGTGTGTGGGGGGTATGTGTGTGGGGGGTATGTGTGTGTGGGGTTGTGTGTGTGTGTGTGTGTGTGTGTGTGTGTGTGTGTGTGTGTGTGTGTGTGTGTGTGTGTGTGTGTGTGTGTGTGTGTGTGTGTGTGTGTGTGTGTGTGTGTGTGTGTGGGGGGGGGGGGAGTATGTGTGTAGGGTGTGTGTGTGTGGGGTATGTGTGTGGGGGTATATGTGTTCTGCATTTATTTAAAGTAGCATGTTTATATGGATCAATGACACAGTTCCAATAATAGCAGTCCATGACAACCAAATCCCATGATAAAGGTGGTACTGTGGCAGTGATCTGAATTTGATATTGTCTAAGTAAATAGAAGTTTTGATGACTTCTTGTGACTAGTTATTAAGGAATAATCATTTTTGTTCCCTCATAGAGCTATATTTAGAATTCAAAATAACTTTTTATGAAATGTGATGTTGAAAAAAAAAACTGATGTCAAAATGTCAGTGGCATCCTTCTCTGCCTCAAAGCTATTTTTATGATCAGAAATGGATTACTTAACCTAGAAAACATCAATTTCCTTGTTAACCAGAAGCCAAGGAATACTCATTTCATAATTATGGGTGTGGTTTCTTTGTATTTGCATAAAATTCACCTTCATGCCTTGGTCAATGAAAATTGTCAAGGACTTCTATTGTAGGAACTGTACTAAAGTGGGGAGACTAGAATGTCATTTCAGCATTTTTGATTAGTTTAGAATCTAATCAGGGTAATCTGAGACCACACCATGCCCACTTATTTCATACAAGTGCTTCCAGGGCTTGGATGATCTAATAAGTAATAAGAAAACCTAGAATACCACTTCCTGATAGGGAGTTTGAAGCCAACCCAATGCACTGTTTTTCCTCCTTTGCTGACATGTCTTCTCAGAATGTCAGCTTCTAGCCTAATTTTCCTCCACTTTAATTGTATTTAGCTAAATTGTTATTATGAGCATCTATTTCCCGTAGCTATATACATCCTGGAAAGCTTTACTTGCCTATACTGAGATACTGCAGCTAGCTACAAAATTAATTTCCTCTTCTTCGCTAGGACTGGTAGCTACTGACTCTGGAGACACACTGCAGAGGCTCTAATGGTCTAGGGGGCGACAAGCAGCACACTATATCTCTCATCTCTACTATTGTGTGCAGGAGAGCCACATAAGAGGTGAGTGAGACAGAAAGAGAGAGAGAGAGAGAGGGAAAGGAAAAGAGGGAAAGAAAGAGAGTTATTGTGTTGTATGTGGAGCTATGTGTCTGTGTGTAAATGAAATAATGACATGGTTGACAATGTTTTCCAACATTGTAACCAAGAAAATGGTCTACTTTCACTTGACAAAAGTTATGTGGTACAACTCTGAATAAAAACTATAGCTAGCTACAATGAAGAGGTATGTACACATACTCAATCACATGTCAATGTTTTTTTTTAAAGGTAAAATGAGTAAATTTGCAATTAAACAGCACAAAGTTATACAATCAAAATCACAGTTTCAAAACAGCCAAGTATTTTCAACTCTAACTGTAACTCATCAAAGGTTACAAACAATGACCAAAAAGGGTAATGTTTGTACTAGCACCTGTAGTTATATATGTTCTGTGTAATTAATTAGTTCTTTGATTTTTAGACCATATAACAAATATGTGATCCTTGAAATTCTAATTTGGGAGCAGGTACCTATAGATAAATAAAAAAAAAAAAAAAAAAAAAAAAAAAAAAAAATATATATATATATATATATATATATATATATATATATATATATATATATATTTTTTTTTTTTTTTTTTTTTTTTTTATTTATTTTTTTTTATTTTTTTAATTTTTTAATTTTTTTAAAAAATTTTTTTTTATTTTTATTTTTATTTTTTTAATTTTTTAAAATTATGTCTCATTTTATTGTTGATTTTGCTACCTCCATATCTGCACAAGTTGTCTTTCAAATTTAAAAATGTTTGGATACTCCATTTTCAAGTTATAGAGGATTTTAGGAAGATGGCCGCATCAATGACCTTAAATCCTCTCAATTTAACAATGATTTCCTGTTAAGATGATTTAATGAAGAAAAGATTCATATCAAAGTGAAAATTTGAAGAATATTGCTTTTCAATGTATAATTTTGTAGCGTATTTTCTGCTCACTGCAATTGGATATACACCAAGTCATGGATAATCACTACAAAGTGAGACCCTCATGCACTTTTCCCTTTAACTTAATTTTTTGCCCACAGAATTTGCCTTTACACTTCTTTCTTTCCTGATGTGGTTACCCCATTTAGCCTGCAAGTGTTAAGTGTATACTTCTCTTGAGGGGGAATGTTAGGTGCACTTGAGATGTCAATAAAATTCCAGTTTACTTAGAAAACAGGAGGAAAATGCCCTCATGGAAATTGCGGGGTGTCCCAGGGATGCTTCTCCACTTAAAATGGCTGTGAAATTGTGAATACTGGACTAATATTAATGATCATTTTGTCAAAACTTATGAGGTTACCAATGGACTCAGTGACCACAACACCTATATAGGGTGGTCTAGGGGCCTCTGTGGGCCAAAATGGCAGATTCGACTACTATAAGGCCCTGGTGACCATTTTCGGACAAATAGGCTTGGTGACCTAAACCTAACATTGAGTGGTTTAGGGGCCTCTAGTGGCCAAAGGGCCCAATTTTTCTACTGTAATTGTAGCACCCCCTGGTGGCAATTTTTAGATAAACTGAGGTCACCAATGGACTCGTGGACCACCATAACCATATATCTCACAGTCTTATGGCTGTACACTGGCCAAGTGGGACTTCAGGACCAAATCATTGATGAGGAAAATCACCACTTGTAGACCTGCTGGCTTCCTCAAAGTAAAAATGATCATTGAGCGTTCCATTGGATAATCCACATCCTAACATCCTTTGGCAATAAAATATCTATGGGGGTAGAAGTTAATAAGATCATGCCTAATTTTATACATATCATGAATATTTAATTAGTTCTGGGTGCCTGCCCCTAAAGACAAAACCCTTTCTTAATAATTATAAGTGCAAAATAAAGGTGCAGCTCATTCATTGGAGCTGCATGCCAAGATTGCACCAAGTAAAACTAAAAAGCTGCATACTCCAAGCTTGAATGGATTTTTTTGAAACCTAGCAGGCATGAGATTTGGATGTTCGGTAATGATCTACACTAGGTCATACTTGGCCACCCTTTGTTTAATCTTTCTGTGCTAAACCCCACCCAAAATTGCACCTATCTTTTACCCATTTACAGGATACTATTCCTTAGTAACTAAGTGCTTTAAAAAAAGAAAAGAAAAGAGTTTTCCTGGAAAGAATTCTCATCGGCTATCAGACTTGGTGGTATGTAGGTTTGTTGTCTCGAATTAACACATGCAGGGTTTTTTTTTTAAGGTTGGGGCAGGGGGGTATGGCCCCCTTGGACTTTCTTTTGCCCCCCCTCCCCCCTTGTAAATTTAAGGGGGACCTCAAGGTTAAATTACGAGTGTCAACTTTAAACGATGATTATTTCTGTACTATATTCCCAACAATACTGGATTTGTGCTCAAAAGGTGGATCTCTCTGATTACTTTAATTACCAAATATTGGGAGGGGTCAGGGTAGAGAGTGGGGTATAGTGATAGTTGTATGAGAAAGTGTTGCAGGAGGGAAGTTGATTTTCTAAACTACTTTAACTCGATAATAAATGCTTCAATCAACCATAAAGTGTGTTTTTAAGCAATTGAACTCGTAGTATTGTCAAAAAACAAATTAATTTTTTTGTTGATCTTTTTTTAAAATTAAAGGGGCTAACCATTAAAGCAAAGATGAGAATTATAATGTTGAATGGAGGGAGGGGGGATATCCTGACTTCCCTCACCAGATAAAACTGTCACATTAATGAATATTCCTTCTGTATTGCTATTGACAGCTTTTAAAATCCACTAACTTATTAAAATAGAGATTGATTGTCCGATTGTAAGTGTGTATGTCAGGGCTAAAACTAGAGAACCAGCATGCTGTATGAGCTCAAATTTTCAGGGGAGACTCCTGTGGACCATGTGAACATTTTGAAAGAGTCCTATCTAGCCATATCCCATACCCTGGGCATTAGGCAAAAAAGGAGCCAAAATGGAGATTTAAAACAAGGGATTTCGCGTTCAAACCCCAGCAGGGCATTTTCTCCCATCTTTTTCTTTGTCCCCTTCTTCCCCCCTCAATTCTTAGTCTCCATCATTTATTCCTCCCCCCCCCAACCTTCCTTTCCTTTTTCTTCTCTGATTCTTTGATACCTTGCAGCAGCAGCAGCAGCAGTTATTTCTTAGCTGGACTTGCAGCTGCTTTAAAAATGTTTTTTTTTTTTTCCTTTCCATTTTCTATTTGCTAAAGAATGCCTCATACACAGGCAAAAAAGATCTAATGGCACTTGATTATATTACAAATATATAGCTCTGGCACTTTCATACAACATTGCATTTATAATGAAAATTTGTAAATTCTTTCGCTTGATTAAAATTGATACCCACTGTATATTATTTGCCTGCTCATTTGTAGCACTGTCTATCTGTGGGTATCACAGACAGAAAGCCAAAAATGGAGATTTAGAACAAAAGGTTTCTTTTTTTTTCTTTCTTTTTGTTCTTCCTTTCTTTCACCCCATTATTCATCTTTATTTATCCACCCCCCTCCTCCTTTCCTTTTCCTCTTGTTCTTTTAGTCACCTTTTCATTACCCATCTACAGAATGCTTAACAAAAGGGGAAAAAAAAAGGAGAAAATGTCCTCATGGAATCTGCTTTTAACTACAGGGTGTCCCAGAGATACTTCTCCACTTAAAATGAATGACACCAAAATCCTTATATGCAGTGGTCTAGAGGCCATTAATGGCCTACTCTACTACTATAATCCCCACTGGGTAAAACATGGTCATCAATTGACTCATCATGACAAAACCCTTATACTGAGTGGTTTATGGGCCTCTACAGGTCAAAATGCTTGATTCTACTACTGTAACACCAACTAGTGGCCATTTCAGACAAACGGAGGTCACCAATGGATCCAGCGGCCTCCATAACCATATATCCCATGGTCATACAGTTGTATAATGGCCAATTGGGACTCCAAGACAAAATGGTAGATGATACAAATCACCACTTGCTGACCTGCCGGCTCTGCCTGGCACTGCAATGGTATCGAGTATGAGAGCACTTCACTACACAGTAGCCATGGAATGGAGGCTGCAGTGACCACAGGAGTGCAGGGAGGCAAACTTCTGTTCATACCATGAATTCCTAGGCTACAACAAGCTGCATGTTTCCCTTCATTATGATGAGGAAACAGTTCCCTGTTAAACCAGCATTTGGCACCACTGCAAATAAGTCACAGGGTCAAAATACTAAGCAGAATTGGGATTTATCTAAAACAAAATTCTCTTCACCCATGGGCAATTATATGTAGCAATGAGTTGATCTAAATCACCACAAGACATCAAAATTTTAGAAAACATGAACCTTCTCCAATCATGGGGAACCATATACAAACAATGTTGTGTACACAGATGTGCTATAATGTAAGCATAAAAATATTTCAACCTTATCATGTACAATGAGGAAACACTGCAAATCAGTTTCACATTAATGTACCTACAACAAGTAATGAATTCAAATTATTAAACCAATAGCTGCAATGAGCAGTAGAATATTCCACCACATCATACAAATACATGTTGTGCCCCACCAAATTCAACCATGAAGAAACAAACAATAAAAAAAAAACCAATCTCAAGCATTAACAAAATCTATTCCTTCTCTTCCCTTCAAATGATATCAATTTGATAATAGCATCCATGAAACGTTTACTACATAAAGACATGTCCTTTCATAAAAGCATATCCACCAATAAAGTATGTACTCCCACAAGATATGGCATCACTTATGACAATTTCATGTGCTAGTAATAAGTAATAATAATAATAATTAAAAAAAAAATGTTTTAGTCCTGAAGCACAAAGTATTCCACCTTTAGAGGAAAAGCATCAACTTTTGAATAGTAGCTTCAAATACATTTTGGATATTGTATCCACACAGGTGGGTAGTATAACAAAAGCACAACACAGTCAAACAAATTCAATATTTTTTGTCTTCATTCTCGGACCATAGCATGTTCATTATGATGGAGTTTCCGATCTGCTTGCTTTGAAGCAACAATCCCCTCGACATCAGGATGAAATAGATCAAACAGCGTAAAAAATTGTCTCTTGAGAAACAATATACAAGGTGCTGCATTGGTTGTACTATGTGGTGTACTTTGATATTTCTCACATGCTTTCATTGCTTGTTCAAATAATTGAATAAACCTCTCCGCCGCTCCATTGGGCGAGGGATGGTAAGGTGCACATCGGATGTTTTTCACCCCATTTTCTTGCATGAATGTCTTGAATTCTGTTGATATAAATTGTGAACCATTATCCAACCCAACATAACTTGTAATGGTAACCCATGTGCGGAAAACAGGCATCTTAACTCCTGAATGGTAGATGTTGCAATTTACTCTTCATTTCAATTACTTCAGGCCAACGAGAATGTGCATCTACAATAATAAAAAAACATCCGACCTTGAAATGGTCCTGTAAAATCTATATTAATATGTTGCCATGATTTCGATGGCCGTATCCAAGGATGTAATGGTGCAATCCTGGCTGCTTGACAAGTGGTGCAAGATTTGGTTAGCTTCTCAATTTGTGCAGCAAGGTTAGGCCACCACATACAGCTTCTCACAAGGGACCTGGTTCTGGCTATTCCAGAATGGCTCTGGTGTAGCTCTTCTAAAATGCGGTCCTGCAACTTTGCAGGAATTATCACACGAATACCCCACATGAGGCATTCACCTTCAATCGTGATCTCCATTCTTTGTGACCAGTATGGTTTTAACTCTGGAGATACCTCATCAGACCAACCACTCTTGTTATACATGAGTACTGCACGTCCCAATATTGGATCTTGCAGTGTGGATCTTCAAAGTTGTGAGGATGTGACTGGCAATGAATATAGCTGCGAAATTGAAAACAGACACACCTTCTATCTCATCTGTGGTAGTAAACTTGTGAATTCCAAACACCAGGGAACAGGCCTCCTTTTCGAGTTGAGTATAATTTTTTTCCTCTTTTAGTAAACATCCTAGATGCATAAGCAACTGACCTATCTGAGCTGTCTGGTTAGGTGTGAGAAATCACAGCTACCATACATTAACCTGAAGCAGCTCCAGCCAATAGGAGAGGCTATTATGGATCATGGTGTGCTAACACAGGTGCAGATGTTAGCAAATCCTTGGCACTTTAGAAGGCATTTTTTTACTCTCAGTTGTCCACTTCCATTTTTGATCAGTCTGTAGTGGAGTATTAAGAAGATGTAGCATGGAAGATAATTCAGGCAAAAATTTTCCATAATAATGCAACAGGCCTAGGAATGACCTCAGTTGTGCCTGGTCTTTAGGTGTAGATGCAACGGTACAGCTTCAACCTTCCTTGAAGTAGTGTGTAAGCCCTCTGCATCAGTGTAATGACCCAAATATTTAACTGATTCTTGAAGAAATGAACATTTACTTCACTTGAGATGAATGCCATGATATTGTAACCTCTTGATAACCTCCTCCATATTCCTCAAGTGCTTCTGATCATCTGCACCAATAATCAAAATATCATTCAGGTAACATACTGCATGAGAATACCTTGTAGTATAGTGTCCACAGCTCTCTGAAAAATAGTTGGAGCTTATGCAACTACAAATGGTAATATGAAATACTTGTACAATCATTTACGAGTGTTCACAGTTAAGTGCTGTTGATCCTCATCTTGAAGTGACATTTGTTGATTGGCATGTGTTAAGTTCAACGTTGTGAACTTCTTACCACTAGCTAGTGATGCCAACAGATCATCTGGCTTAGGCAGGGGATATTGTTCCACCTCGAGATGCGGTTTATAGAAACTTTGTAGTCCACACACGCAATCATATTTTCCATCCTTTTTTTGAACTGGGACAGTGGGTGCAGCCCACTCGCTTATCTCTAGTTTCTTGATAATGCCATCTTGCTCCAATCAGTCTAGTTCCAAGTCCATCTTGGAACACCTGGTCATAACTCTTGAAAAGCCTGTCTAGAATGGTCTTACTATAGTTCACCTTCATTGAACCAATGGTCTTCCAATCAAGTTTGATGTGCTTCAGCCAATCACAACCTAGCAGACAGGATCCCTTTCCTGCGACGACTGTGAGCATTAGAGAATATTGTTGAGCTCCATACTTCACTTAAACTGCTATTACTCCTAATACTGGCATAGTTTCCCTTGTATAAGTCTTAAGAAGTAATGATGAACTCTGTAGTGTTGCCTTGGGAAAAACTTTATCCCTCAGTTTCTCAGAAATAATCGTAACTGCAGCACCTGAATCAAATTTTATGTTCACCTTCTTTCCATTGAATAACAAATTCACAGCGATTGGGTGTGCAGAAGAGTGCTCCACCTTGTGCATGGACAATTCTGGATCACTGGTTCCAGGACTCTCTTCACTCTCAGCTTGTACCCACTTTGCTTTAGCACACTTCCTTCTGTACTGTTTCTTGGTTGTCTCTCCCTCAGGTCTTTGTCTGTCATGAAATTATCCCTTTGAGCAGCAAACATTAGTAAGATGCCCTTTCTTTTTGCATGCATGGCAAATGTCATACTTGATGTGACAATCTGTAGGGGTGTGATTATTTCTCCCACAATGATAACATGTCTGTGTTACACCATGTACTGCAACATGACTGCCTTGATGTAGCTGCTGTATGTTCCTCTCAGCTGCTTCCATGCCTTCTGCTATTTCCAAAGCTCTGGCTAATGTAAGATCCCTCATGTTAAGTAATTTCCTTTGTGTACTCTCTTTTTTCATGTTACAGACCAAGCGATCACGTAGAGCTTGCTGGAAATAGTCACCAAATTCTCAATGAGTGGAGAGCATCTGAAGTTCAGCCACATAATAAGTGATATTTTCGTCCTCTGCTTGATTTCTACAATGATAGTAAAAATGTTCAGCTATTACAATCTTTGTAGGCTAAAAATTTCCCCTCAACATATCCTTCAAATCAGTGAGGGACTGTTCAGCAGGTACATGAAGTGTTATTAGGCTTCTCAGTAGCACATAGGTCTTAGCTCTGATAGAGTTCAGCATGACTACTACTGTCTTAGCAACTGGCACGTCGTTGGCTTCAAAGTATAAGTTAATCCTCTTAAGGTAAGCCATGATGGTTTCGTGCTCTGGCTGAAAAGGTTCAATGCACCCATAATTTTGAGCAAGGGCCATCCTCTTTGCCACTTTGTGGTGTTTTTGTCTGCTTTAATGAACTCTCAAGTAGGATTCAAAGAGAAAACTTTCAATCAACTTCTTTTAATAACACGTTCCTTACATTCACTTATCTCTTAACACGTGATGCAACAGTGATACAATGTAGGATATATATATGAAGGGGATGACATAATGATTATGGGTGTAGCTAAATATAGATATATAACAATGAGTTAGTAACAATATCACATCCTCCAGTAGACATGTCCTCCCATAATGCATGTCCTCCCATAAGACATGTCCCCCTATAAGACACATCTTCCTATATGACATGCCCTCCAGTAAAATATGTCCTCTTGTAAGACTTGCCTTCCCAAAAGACATGTCCTCTCATAAGGCTTGTCCTCCCTTAAGGTATTTCCTTCCAAAAGACACATCCTCCTGAAAGACATGTCCTCACCATAAAACATATCCTCCAGTAAGACATATCCTCCAGTAAGTATGTTCTCCTGTAAAACATGCCCTCCTCCTGTATACCATAAATGTTAACACAACTGTGAATCACATTAAAGGCAAGTCTAGTGTTATATATCTAGCTAACTAGCAATGAGAAGAAAGGAGGGAAAGAAGGAAGAAGGTAAAAAGGCATGAAAAAAGAGCCCAAACCTGGATTCTAAAAATTTTTAATGCCTTTGTAACATTCAACAGGTCAAGCTACATATGTCTTTTAGTTTTCACCTTAACAGGTGCCATAGTTTAGGAGTTGCTTGACACACAGATATTCAGAATTCTGGAATGTGCTGAAAAGTTGACACAGTTAGGATTTCACATGAATGCTGGGTAAATCAGCTTCACTTTGCTCCACTTGGATAATGGTAAGTTAAAATTTACATATAAAAAATATATAAAAAATTTTAAAAATTCTTTTAAAATTTCAATGCAATAGTATGCAATTGGACTAAAGTAATTCCTTTCATATCTCTCATCCTCTTGTAGTCATCAGCTGAAGCTGATAGAGTGACTAGTGCTAGATAGGCCTAATTCCTGCTTCAACACTACCAGAGTTGGGCAATCATTGAAATGTCACATTTTTAAATGAGTGTTAATTTTAAAATAACTTCAGGAGCTGGTTTAATAATTCTTTGGCTGTCAAAGTGCCTGTGTTTTTGTGGTTGTACTCTTTTACAACTGGAGCACCAACCCTTATCGTTTCCCTATATCTAAATCATACAAGTGAAAAAAAATTTTTTTTCATTGAAATAGAACTGGTAAGTAAGGATGATGTGTCAGCAAAAAGTGCAGAAACAAGAATTCTGTGACAGTGTATGGTCAAAATTCCTTACTTCACTGATTCCTGTAACCTTAGAATTCTACATGATAGTGTGACAGTCTATGTTGTGAAAGTCCTGTGAACTTAGAGTAATTATTCTACATGAGCTAGCTACAAGCAAAATGAAGAGGGGGGGGGGGGGGGGGGGCATTATATCTTGCACATTACGTGAGAATGTAGAATCGGTGAAGTAGGGAATTTCATAACATACACTATCATAGAATTTTTGTTTCTTCACTTTTTGCTGGCACGTTATCCTACTTACCAGTTTTATTTCAAAAAAATTTTTTTTTTTTTTTTTCACTTGTTTCCTTTAGTTTTTGCACACTGTCAAAGATGTATATATTTTTTTGAATGTGGCTATAGTAGTAGTAGTAGTAATAGTAGAAACTGCAGTTGGTAGTGTAAAAGGAGAGAGAGACTTACTGTCAGCAGTGTAGAGCTTAAGAGAGGTCACTGCCAAAAGCAGAAAGAAGTAACATTTAGCTAGCTATAACAATGCTATGGCTAGCTGTAATAAATTTAGCAAAGAATTTGGCTTACATTCAATATTTGGAAGTGTAGTTCTGGTGGTAGTAGTGGTAGTAGTAGAAAGACTCGCTGTTAGTGAAAATTTTGGAGTTTCTTTATCTGAAAGTTGGGACTCCAACCCCTTAAAAAATTCTTATTTAATGATATTCATTGTGCATGTAGACAAATTGGTGGTGTCAAAATGGTGGCTTCAACTTAACACTGTAGCTATTAGTCTGGGATAAACTTCAGTAGTTTGTTAGCATGGCAAAGCAAATGAAGTGGTCGTGGACCTAGTCCAAAGAAATAGTAAGCTGTTAGTATAACCATTGCATGATTTGCTGTATCCAGCTAGGCTCTAGCCCTGGAAATGAAGAAAAAAATAATAAGAAGAAAGATGGAGAATATTTGGTGATTTTGATGAGTCTCCGCCCGCTACTTTAGCCATTGATTTGGAGGACTGAAACTATCTTGGTAGTTTGTGTTGCAGCTTATGTGGACTGCTGGTGAGTTTTGTGGCCTAGATTTGAGCCATAGCAGAGAAAGTGAAGCTTTCATGAGGCCGCCATTTTTTTTGTGATCATCCCTACTTAGAGAGTACTACCATACTATCTGATATAAGGAGATGTCTGTCTGCCTGTCTCTGTGTGTCTCTCTATGTTTCTTCTGTATGTTTCTGTCTGTATGTTTCTAACATCATTCTGGCCAAACTTCTGAATGGATTTCCATGAAACTTGGCATGATAATAATTTTTGACCTAACATAAAATATGGGCTAAAAATTCCGGAAAATGGTTGCCATGGTGATGAAAAAAAGCCAAAAATGGTACTTTGGTCAGACAAAACCCTGGAGCAACAGACCTAAAACTTGGAATGCGTACACAACTTGACTCTGGGAGTAACACGGGCTGGGTCCCACCAAGCCACACCTCTTTCTCTCATTGTGCAAGCTTAAAAATGGTACTTTAATAATAGCACTTGGACTTGAGGAGTTAGACCTATGAACCCTATACATTTGGAATCAGAGTCATACGGGAATGTTTTGAGCACATGTGTGTGTGTGTTTGTGTGTGTGTGTGTGTGTTGTGTGTGTGGTGTGTGTGTGTGTGTGTGTGTGTGTGTGTGTGTGTGTGTGTGTGTGTGTGTGTGTGTGTGTGTGTGTGTGTGTGTGTGTGTGTGTGTGTGTGTGTGTGTGTGTGTGTGTGTGTGTGTGTGTGTGTGTGTGTGTGTGTGTGTGCATGTATGCATGTATGTATGCGTTCTTACCTGTATAAAACTACACTAGTAGTTATATACCACATCTGCACTTTGTCAGAAATGTCAGTGCATTCATCCATCATCACATTAATGAACTCTGTTGCCTGAAAATCCATAGCAATGAAATTAAGAATTACCGTAGCCAAAATCTTCAATAGTTTAGTTTTATTGCTAGGACTAAAATATTGTTCACTTTTCCTCATCAGCCATACCTTTCACTACATAATTATTAGAACATTCATTATAATCACAATAAATTATGCCAACACTCTAATTGGATTCACCTTCATCAGTGATTCATTACCTGGATGATGTTCCCTTCTTACACATCAGGACCATGAATTGCACAACCCTGCCTTGCCAGGGATTTCAAGCAATGCCAAATGTTGAATTTTTTAATGTATAAGAATTACACATTCCCTCCCCCCCTACATCCTGTATTATAAATATAACTCCTCCAATACGATCAGATGACACAGAGGCTCTTTTGATATTGGCTGCAACTTATTGTTTAATCCTTCCAATTTGAAACCCCTTCCCTTCCCCTGGATTGCCATAATATTTTCAATATGGTGACCAGACTAGGTGATGAAAATACTTCTTTAGAAATCAAACATATTTTTATATTTAAAGTTTGTTGGTTTCTTAGCAGTATTGTATGTTACTAAACAGCTTCAGTGGTGGTATCAAGCTGACTGTTTTTGGTCATGCCAACTTTGGTGGCTGAAGATAGCGCTCTAACAGAATGACAGACTATTATGCAATATAGCCTATAACCTACGCTTGCCCATAGACTTTCGCCATGCTGATTTTGATGTCTATAACTCATGTGGTTTTGGAGGAAACAATGCTCGAACAGACAGACAGTTGGACATTTCACGTATTAGTATTTATATTAATAGCATCAGTGAATAACACCTTTGGACTGAATATCATCTTTAGTTGAATAAAATTATTTATTTCCATTTTTCTAGTTTATTTGATCAGATATCTAGCTAAGTTGGAGTTAAGAACTCATCATCAGCAGCTCCTGGTTTTGCTGGGATTGTGTGGCTTTCATTACTCTCCAGCAAATATGCTAACCAAACATACCTTTCATTTAGTTTTACTATACCCAGGACGAAGAGCTAAACCTACTGTGGCAGTTTGACATTCATATATTGAATACACCGATGCTATTGCTATATATTATATCTCTGGCTGATACAATCTGCTTCAAGGATTTATCTCATATTCTGTGAACTTTTTCTCATTTATTTGGGCTAACACTTAATAATATTCAAAATATACTATATTGCTGTAGGTAATTGTTTATTCTTTTTCAAATAACACATCTCTATTTTATAGGCAAAAACATGTCTGGATCAGGGATGGAGGACAACTTCACCAATATGACCGAATTCTCTTGTGTGAACAAAAGTATGCTAAGTAGTGAATTTGTCTCTGATGGAAATTTCTGGAGGATTACCCAAGGGCAAAAGGCTGGAGCAATAATAGCTGGAGCTCTTATTCTCATTTTTTTCCTAGTGGGCACTGTTTGGAATCTATTTATTATCATCACCTTCCTTGTCAAAAATTACTTGCTGAAAGAGCCTGGAAATGTTCTTCTCTTCAATGTATCAATCTCAGATTTGCTGATATGTGTTACAACAATGGTTTTTACTTATGTTACAGCATTTGGCCAGGAATTCGTCTTTGGTAACAATGATATCAGTCGCTGTGTCTTGTGTAAAACATCTGGATTTTTCCTTATGTTTCTTGTTTTGGTGTCCCTTCATCTCCTCTCTGCGCTCTCCATTGATCGCTTCATCCTTCTCTGGAAGCCACTTCGTTACAGTCAGATTATGAACCGCTGGAAAATTGGAATAGTTTGTTTAGTAATTTACATCATCTGTTTCATCCTAGCAGTTCTTCCATTAGCTGGATTTGGTGAAATAGAATTTAATTCTAGATTTGCTTCTTGTGTTCCACGATTCACACCAGCAAGAAACTTATTTTATGTTGTCCTCATCGTGATGGAAGCTCTTATCCCAATTATTATTCTAGCGATCACAAATGTTTGGACATTTAGAATCGTGAGTAAGTTTCTCAAGAGAAATTTTCGCCGCCGTACCATCTATCAGAAAGGAGAAGCTGGAGATAACTCTAAAGATACAGTTGAAGAGGCTAAGTATCAGCAACAACAGTCTCAGTTGGTAAAAGTTTTTGGGGCTCTGTTCATTGCAAACATTGTGTCTTACACACCTACTATCATAGTTATCTTTGTCTTTGCCATCCTTCGGATCTTCGAGAATGAAAATACAATTCCTGCTGAAATCTACATCTTCGGATTTGTTAGTTTCCTCATGAACCCTGTCCTTCATCCAATTATTGAGTCGCTATTTGTGAAAGATCTCAGGTACCAAGTAACAAGAGCAAGGAAGAGCATTCGTAGAGCAAGTACAGTAATCTATCGCCAAACTGCTGGGCGTTTTTCCAATAAAGCTCTAGATGAAGCGAATAGAAATTTTGAACAAAATGAAGCAAGGTCAAAAGAGAACATGGAAAGGACTTCTTCTGGACAGAATGTACAACAGAAAGGTGAAGTCATGAATGATTCAACATTGACCACCACAATGGACGATTCAACCCCACCAGAGAGTGATGTAATGGATCCTCTACCAGAAAATGATATTGCATTTACTGTGGTTGTAAATGATGAAGAACCATCACAGAATATCACCATGTTGGAGCCAGGTCCAAATACAATCAGAAAGGGGCAAAAGAGTGTCTCATTTAAAGAATCTACACCCAGGATCCCACTTAGCATTCTTCAGAATAGTACATAGATAATCTCAACATTACAAGATGGAAAATCCTGAAATAACTGGGAATCCCTGTTGCAAGAGCTAGAACAATGAGACGAGGTCTTTTATAGAACACCCTACAATCTATCATCAACTTCATTTTTTTTTTGCTTATGCAAAATGTAAAGTTCCATGTGTTATTACTTCATAGTTATGTCATACTCTATTTTTTTTAATATTAATTGATGTGACTGTGCTATCATTTATTTTTTTTCAAATCCATATTAAAGTATGTATGTTTCATTCTTGTAGTGTTGGCAACCTAATAGAAATGAACTTCATTCTCTTGCCTTGTATTGCTCTTTCAGTCAAGTCTAAACAATATCTCTTTTTTATTTTAAGGGGAAATAAATCTGAATCAACTAAAAAAAAAAAAAAAATCTTTTTATTGGTTCAATTGGTAGATGCATCAACAGAGATTAGATTTCAAATTTTGGAGGAATGGAATGTACCATTGTGAAGTTTAGTAAATTTCAGGCACACATACCAACAAAACACGATAATGGAGGATCAATACAAATTTGGTTATAGCTTTGTAACCATTTATTGTAGAGACTTTTTTTAATTTTTTTTACACAAAAATGAAACTTATTCAAAGTACATCCCTACCATACATTGTGCGCGTAATTGAAAATGAAAAATAGTAGAGGGATGGGCTCTCGCATACATAGATCTACTTACTGTTCTGGTGAATTTTAACTCAAAATCTTCAGTCCCAAGTTTGATGGCTCTTAACTAAAAGCATTTTGGTAATTTTATGACTTGTAATAAAAAAAAAAAATTAAGCTAATTTTAATCAAATTGCATCATTTGTTTATCATTAGAAATCCATTTCCTGTTCTTTAATAAGGTCTACTCCATGTAATGGAAAATGTGCATATGGTTTTCCTGTTTCCGATTTTGTACTGAATTAGATTTACTATATTTTGTACATTATTACATGTGACATAGATTGGGGTGAGCTGATACTGTTGATATATGCACAGACCATTTATCAACCACTTTGCACTAGCAATAAATTAATAATATTTGTAGTTACCCTTTTGTAGCTACATGATAAAAAAAATTACATTCCATAAATTAAATTTATCATTTATATATAATTAAATAGCTCATTTGAAAGGCCATATTTTGAAATTAAAATGAAGGTAAAAAAAATAAGTAAAATATTAGAATGTTGCTAGTGCAGTGTTATAAATTCATTTTGTCTGCATAAAAATTTTCCTTTTATTAAACTCTTAAGGTATTTGATTATTGAAAATAAATTATTCCAACAAAATCAAATTGATGTTTGCTACATTTTACCTTCTTGATTTATTGAACTTATAACTCAATAAAATATTTAGTATAATTTTTTAAAAACCGAAGAAAAAAATTTTTTTGAAGCTTTTGTTCTATTAAAGCCAGGCAATTTTTATACCTAGCTAAGTATAAAAGTCCTTACCCATCCTTAGGAACTTTCTTAAACTGCAGTTTATGGAAATTTTCATCACTCATTAATTAATTAGAAAATTTTTCACCCTCTCTATAAATGTTTAACAAACAGAATAGATCAAACCTTTCAATATCTTCTCTATTTAATAATGGTGGATGACAACAATAGAAGTTAGCTGTAGAAAGCTTAATCAAATATGGAACCAAAATTGCCAATCAGGAATGCAGGGTAGAAAGGTTGCCTTATGCTTTAAGGCACATGCACTCATTTTTGGTGTTTTTACTCATAGTTTTATGTAGTGATTTTTTTTTTTTATTACTGGTCTTCTTCCTGATGTTGTAAGCTGTTCCTATGTTAAAATCTCAATTTGTTGAGATTTTAGGAAGGATGATCCACCAATGGCCTGAAATTATCATACTTCAACAAAGATTTTCAGAAATGTATGATCTTGTGTATCAAAATATTAACATCTCAGTGAAATTTAAAAAATGTATATTGTTGAATAGTATATAATTTGTAGTTTATTATCTGCTCAATGTAATGAGTTTATGCAGAAAGTCATGGATAGTTATTGATATATGAAATCCTTATTATATTTATAGTTTAAAAAAACAAACAACAAAAAACGAACTCTTTGCCCACAGAATTTGCCCTCTCGACTCTTACTTCACTCCTATCCCAGTTACACCCCCAAGTGGTATCAAGTGGTTATCAATTTTGAGGGATGAATGATTGAAGCAGCCAAATTATGTATGGGGGTAAATTAATAAAGTTATGCCTAATTTAAAAATAACTTAGAAAATATTAAGTTGTAGGTGCCTGTCTCTCTCTTTCTCTCTCTCTTTTTTTTATATAGTCATTTCACTCTCTTTATCAATTTCTCTATATACTATTCAATAGCTGAGTATATTGGCATCACACTTTGAGGAACTGATTAAGGTTGTCAGACACCTTCAAAATGCAGAAATGAGGTTTATTAACATTTGTGGAATAGTGACTTCTTGTTAATTAGTAGAGCAGATAAATAAAAATAACATTTTTTTGGGTGCTATTAATGATACAAGCATGAAATTTTTTTATGGACGTACAAGATACCCTTAGGAAGATTTTTAGATATAGAATTAATTCTGATTAGACCTTTAGGGACCTCTATGTGCTAATTAGCATGTGAAATATATTATATTTTCTCCATTATAAAATATAATTTTGACCAAATGTTATCAAGTTGGGTATCAAATGAAAGCTTACATTTTAAGAATCAATATAAAACTAAAATTGATATTTATTTCCATTATAGAGTTATAGCTCTTTTTGTTGGTATTCATAATATGTGGGGACAATGTTCACTCCTGATTAGTAGTGCAACAAATACATGCAAAATCTGTAAGAATCATGCTATTGATGACACAAACATGAAATCTGATGCACAGTTAGGTTGTGACTTAGGAAGGGATATAGGGACATTTCAAATTTTCCCTGTGAGAAAAACTTGTTCTTGCTCAGTTTTCTTAATGTAAAATGTAGGGATTATTGGCTCTAATCTCATCCATTAAACAAACACATTTATAAAGAATGAACATTTCAGTGAAAGTTACATTACTTTTAGTTAGTGAAAACAACTACAAGAGGGTGTGTTCAATAAAAAACAAACTACACCCATCACATCTACAGCAGGGTACTCTTTCGGTCATGTGGAAACCACATGCAACTTCATTGAACTTGATCATTAATTGAGTCTTCCAGGGGAACTTATACTATTATGTCACCAAACCACAGGTAGAGTCCACACATACAGACAGCCAGACAACAGTGTCAATACACACTATTGACACTGATGTTGTAGCACTGATGTGGTAATTTTGGTATTACAAGTAGTATGTAGTAGCAGCCCAGCATATAAAAATCAGTGAATTGTGGGTTTCTATTGGAGTTGGAAAGAACTCAAGAAAATAACTCAAGAAAAGAACTTTTGATTTCTTGCAGCTCATGAGATTGCTGTGATGCACTACTCATGTTCCACATGACTTTACTCCTACCTACTACCAGACTACACCCATCCAGTTCTTCAAGTGGGCTTCTTACCAAGCTGAACATTGCTGAACCCAAATGAAGATTGCAGCTCCAGAACCTTTATCACCAAGCGAAAGTGGTAGGAAAGGAAGGCTGAGGAAGGCTGGAAAGTATGCTAACTGACTTACCTGAAGCAACACAGGTATGCAGAGAACTCCTACACTGCAAGTGCAACAGGGGCTCCAGTGGATGCTGCCATGGATGCTCAGAATGCCTAAAAGCTGCTCTGCAGTGCATTGCTCTGTTTGTGTGTGGTTGTTGTAGTGATTGATCTTTTCTCTGCCATTACCAATAGTAGGTTTGATTACAAAGAAATCGCATTTTATCTCACTTTAGAAGTTTTGGATTAAATGTTAACCTGTTGAAATTTAATAAAGTAATAGTGTAGAAATCTGTATATTAGCACCACGATCATAAAACGTTCAATCATTTTTTTACTGTTCAATCTCAAATATGGGGAGGTCTATAGTAATCCCCTGGCCCCTTTGGTCTATCACTGGATATACAGATAAGCTTCTATAAAACTAAAAGTTTATTACTTTTGAATTCTAGCTATAAAAAGTAAGAGCTATGAACTCTGAACTAACTGGGAATGAACATTGTCCCCACATTTTTAATACCAAAAAAATACCTGTAACTTTAGAATGGTAATAGATATAAATGTAATTTTATTTTCAGTGCTCTTTACTATGTAAGCTTTCATTTGATGTTCAAGATTATATTTTATAATAGAAAAGTAGCATATTGCGCATGCTAATTAGCACCTACATGTCACTAAAGGTCAAATCAGCAATGTTCCTATATATATATATATATATAAATCTTCCTATAGGCATGCCCAAATTGTGCACCAAATTCCATGCTTGTATTATCAATAGCACGATTCATACATAATCACCTTAATAAAAATGCCACACAATTTGTCTGTAATAGCTGGAAATTCTCAATATTGAAAATCTTCTCTTTAGAATATCTGGAGTTCATAGAGTTGATGACCTGTGTGCCTTATTTTCTGAAAATGTTCTGATATGTTTGGGCTAGTGCTTAAAAAGATTCACAATAAACTATACATAACTAATTTTTATATTCTCTTTCAAATCATGCATCTCTATTCTGTAGGAAAAAACATGTCTGGATCGGGGATGGAGAACAGCATCATCAATATGACTGAATTCTCATGTCAGAACAAAAGCATACTAAGTAGTGAATTAGTCTCTGATGAAAAATTCTGGAAGATTACCCAAGGGCAAAAGGTTGGAGCCATAATAGCTGGAGTTCTTATTCTCATTTTTTTCCTAGTGGGCACTCTTTGGAATCTATTTATCATCATCACCTTCCTTATCAAACATCATTTGCTGAAAGAACCAGGGAATCTTCTTCTCTTCAATGTATCAATCTCAGATTTGCTGATATGTGTTACAACAATGATCTTCACCTATGTTACTGCATTTGACCAGGAATTTATCTTTGGTAGCAATGATATCAGTCGCTGTGTTGTGTGCAAAACATCTGGATTTTTCCTTGTGTTTCTTGTCTTGGTGTCTCTTCACCTCCTTTCCGCACTCTCTATCGATCGCTTCATCCTTCTCTGGAAGCCACTTCGATACAGACAGATTATTAACCGCTGGAAAATTGGAGTAGTTTGTTTCATAATTTATATTATCTGTTTCATCCTAGCAGTTCTACCCCTAGCTGGATTTGGTGAAATAGAATTCAATCCTATATTTGCCTCTTGTGTTCCACGGTTCACACCAACAGCAAACTTATATTATGTCATCCTCATCGTGGTGGAAGTTCTCATCCCAATTACTATTCTAGCGATCACCAATGTTTGGACATTTAGAATTGTAAGCAAGTTTCTCACACGGAATTTTCACCGCCATACCATTTATCAGAAACAAGAAGCTGGAGGGGAAAAAAAAAAAGTAGTTGAAGTATCTAAGTATCAGCAACAACAGTCTCAGCTGGTAAAAGTTTTCGGGGCTTTATTCATTGCAAACATTATATGTTACACACCTGCTATCATATCTGTTTTAGTTTCTGCAATTGTTGGGATCATGGATATGGAAGATACAATTCCTGCAGAATTCTTCATCTTTGCATTTGTTAGTTTTCTCATGAACCCAGTCATTCATCCAATTATCGAGTCACTATTTGTGAAAGATCTTAGGTATGAAGTGATTAGAGCAAGGAAGAAGATTCGTAGAGCAAGCACAGTAATCTATCGCCAAACTGCTGGGCATTTTTCCAATAAAGCTCTTGACGAAGCAAATAAAAACTTTGAACAACATGAAGCAAAGTCAACAATGAACATGCAAATGACTTCTTCTGGACTGAATACAGAACAGCAGAAAGGTGAAGTTATGAATGATTCAACATTAACTTCCTCAATGGAAGAATCAGAACTACCACAGAATGGTTCAACAGATCCTCTCTCAGAAAATAATAGTGCATTTACTGTGGTTGTAAATGAAGAACGATCACAGAATATCACCATGGTGGATCCAATTCCAAAGACGCTAAAAAAGGAACAAAAAAGTGTATCGTTTAAGGAAACTCCAACGAGAATTCCACTTAACACTCTTCAAAATTGTCTATAGAAAGTCACACCTTTCAGGTGGTGGAGAATTCTGAAATAATTGGGAAGTCATGTCGTATGAGCTTGAATAATGAGATGAGGTATACTATAGAATCAAACTAGGAATCTATTAGGATTTTCAGTATTTTTGGTGTGTTTTTAAAATGTTATGCCAAATGTAAAGTTCACATGTTTTCTTACTTCATTGTCAACTTTTATCTTTATTTTATGATGTGACTGTCATATAACTTTTTTGTCTTGTTACCTATGTGCTTTTTCATTATTGCCACTTTTGGCAACAAAAAAAAAGAAGGATGTGTATAGCTAGTACTATATTCTAACTGTTTGGATTATCGAAGCCTCAACTTAATAATATTTTGCATCATATTTTTTAAATTCCATTTCGATAGAGATATATTATGGAACCAAAATGACTCAACCGATAAATGATACACCGAAGAAAAGATATTAAGCTTTAAGAGACAGGTACCCTTTTATGGGGGCAAAGGGGGCTATTTTTGTTTTAATTTTAAGCCTTATTTTGTTGCTGGTTTCCTTTCATCACTTACTTATCTTACAATTCCTAAATGCAGAAGAGATAAATTTTTTTTTAAAGTTTTGAATTATCAAATATCTTGCAACAGCTGAGGATGTTCCAGATAGAGAGAAAACACCATTGAGTGGTGGAAGTTCCATGAGGAGAATAGTATATTGCCTAAACAGCCTAAATGGACTAACAGTGTAGATTTGTTTTACTGGAGCAGACCCAGCAAAGTGAATTTTAAATTTTTATCAAAATTTTTTCTATGAAGCCCAAAAAAAATTTTTAAGGACACTTTCTGTTATGTTACAGTACAACTATAGATAATTGTAATTCTAACTTATAACATTTTTAATATATACTGACTTGCTTATACACCAAAATTTGGGGAGAGATTTATCAGCTAAATCACTGGAAGGAACTGAATTTCTAAAGGAAGTCATTGGCTCTTCCAGTCTGACCTCAGCACAGAGTAATATATATATACATATATATATATAATAGTCATCTTATTATAAAACAACCAAGTATGATATATCCAAGCAATCGAAAAAGTTACTGACTAATGGTATGTTTATAACATACTCCCATCTCATAAACTGGCAACCATGTGCATGTCCATTCCATTTCTACAGCATCAGCAGAACAAAGTATCTCAAATATGATAAGTAATAGTCCCTTCCTAGCTGCATAACTGAACTTGGCCTGGCCAACTTAATGATATTGTCATTGAATCTACTGGAAAAAAAAAAAATCACTAATAACTTATTTCAAGTTCATATAGAGTAGGAAGAAAAGGTGGTATTGCCAGCATGAACTGTTATTCATACTCCTACTTACATTATATATGCATGCTCTAACTGCTCATGCACTTTGCCAAGCACTTATCAACACCTATAAATCAATATTATTGTAATACAAAACTGAATATGGGGGAGGAAGGGTGTTGAAAAAGGTACCCCCTCCTTAAATAAGACCAGATTTTTTGTCACACACACCAGAAATTAGAACTGTATAGCTTTACCAGGAGTTTAAGTGTGGTGTTTGTGCTACATGTTGGAAGGATTGTTATTTTTCTGTCACATTATGTTGGTTATTTGTCATGAACAATAGAGTCCAGCATTGATTGTCATAACTGTTGGTCAACATGGAATTTAACTGGCTCTGTTTGTCTTCAAGGAAGACATCATTCCTTATTTAGTTTTTGTATAAACATGCCTGTCATATTGTGATTATGAGCTGTCTTAAATGACATTTTGAGTACTTCTTAAAATGGTCGATATCTGCTCTTCAACCATGGTTACATAATATATCATTGAATGTAAAAATATATACAAAAATTAAAAAAAAAGTTAGTATAATAGTTAGAAAAACAAAACAATTTTGAATATTTACCATGGTCAACACAAGAATAATAAACAATATAAATAATATTTAGCCAATACAAAAATTATCAATATAGTACAAATCATAATCATAAATATTTAGTATACACATTAGGAATCATAAAAGAAACAAATAGTATGCACATTGAAATATGATCACGGTCATCCTTGTCCATGTGATAAATTAGAATAAGAACACATGATTATCACATGAGAAAGGGTGTGGGGTTAGACGATGATTATGCCTCAGGCCCAGAGCTTTCTTCACCATCACCATCACCATCAGACTGCATACCAGAATCCTACAGAGGGAACAACAAAATTACTACACTGTGTTTCTGCTCACACAATCATGTGTATTTGTTGTGTAGTTGTCCATCAGTCCAGTGCAAGGACTACATGCAGCGGTCCAATGGGTAACCATTACCTCCCTACATCTCTTACCTCCAGTGATATTGGAGGGTTACTTGAGAACTAATTGGTAAATTATCACTTGCCCTTGAGAAAGTGTCTGTACAATTAGAAATGACTGCACAGATATTGAACATGTGCACAAACTCATTACATAAGTATGTATTTGTGCAGTGGAATGTGAGGCACTACTCAAGATGGTGCCCCTTCTCATACATACCAATCTGGCAGGACACTTTCCCTTGATCAAGTACAAGCAAAATTTGATGGAATTAAAGTCATAGATGAATTTGTAAAACACCATTAACAATTAATTTTGTTGAAACGAAGATGAATACGAAAATAAAATCACTGCATTGTAAGTTTTGTGAACACTCAGTGTACATTATCTACGTCAATAGATTACAGTAAAGTGTTGATGGGAAGCCACTAACAGGCTGACAAGGAAGCAATTTTCACATAGTTCATGAGACTCCAAACAACAGCTAGTTGGAATTACATGGAAGATAGGGTAGGCCTACACTTTTTCAGGTCAACCTGGTGGAGTGTGCTTTGGAGGTCTGGATGTTCCTTAGGATTTTATCCAGATAGATATGTAGGAAAGTCTGATGGTCTCTACTTCCATCTTGTGTTTCAAAACATTTGTTTCTTTGGTTAGCATATAATCTAACCTTGAGCATGACACTATTAAACTTTCAGGATCACCACATAAATGGTCAACATTAATTAAATAGCTAAAAAAAAAAAAAAAAAGAAGTTTCAACTCAACTTCATTTAAAAAAAACCCCTCATTTTATGCACAATATAAACATTGTAGTATGGCAGGTGCTACCAGACCTGAACTAATGTTGTCCTGGAGGTGGACCTTTGGGTCATGTCTGTCAAGCCAACAATAGTAACCAGTTAAACTGTTTTGTTTCTTTTTCCCTACTGCGGAATAACATACAGAAGCTGGACCAGTGAAAGCAACACTTACAGAATCTGTCACAATGAACGTCTTTATAGTTAGGGAGTTTTTTTAAATTTTTTAATTTATTTTTTTGTTGTTGGTCTGTTAGTTCCCTGTCACATACCCACGCCTGGGCCTACAGGGCTCGAAAAAAATTTAAAAAAATATAAGAGGAATGGTATTTGGGCATGGTTTTGCTGACCTCACTTAGAGTGTTTACATAATTGTGGTTTGTAGTATTCATAATGTAGCTTGGTGGCTGGTTCTCATGCATGAACTTGAGCCCCCCCCTTCTCCTTCCTCCTGAAGGATATTTTAGCATAGCACCCGTCTTATGGACAAAGACCTCAATATAATTCAAGATCTGTTGTTCGATATCTCATCCCAGATTCTTAGGTCTAATGGGCTAAAAAATAAGAAAAGAAAGGCAGGAAGCGGTTTGGACACAGTTTAGCTGGTCTATTTGTGTTTATACAATTATGGTTCAAAGCAAATGGGGTGGTTTACCTGGGCATAGAATTGTGACCCCACGGCAGGGTTTAACTCCAATTTCACCAAACCTCATTATAACCAACCCAGGGTGAACCCCATCAAACTCTTAAAATTTGAGTTCTTTAGACCCAACTGTCTGGGAGGAGTTGCTGAACAAACAGACAAACAAATTGAGAATTATAGTGAGATAGCTAACAAGTTGACAATTAAGCACCACAGAGACTGTGTATCCATCCATACATCAAAGTGTCTCATGAAAGAAAGTGGAAAAGGCTTATGCAGAACCACCAATATTTTTTGGTGCAAAAAGTGTTGTTGCTCGTAACTTTTGATTCACAGAGCAATGTGTGTCTAGTGGTGGTCTATGCACCATAAACAATGATCCAAATCATCCTGATCGTCAGTAGTTCTCCTGTTCAGAACTGCAGTTCATAACTGGGAAAAGGACTTAAACCAAACAATTGATTTTATATCTACGTCAATTGAAAAATGATGAGTGGGCTAACTTGAGCACTCCGCTAGTATATGTATTTATATACATGCATACATATATAAATACACAAACGTGCACATAACACTAACTCTTAGCCCTCAAACTCAGCACTGATTCTCTGCCTAGTTTGAACAGTCTATTACATGTGGTCTTGTTTTCGGCATTATAATACCACAATAACATCTCTAAATCCTGTTTATTTGTGAGATGGCTCAGAGTGTCCCAAATGAACAAATAAAAAAAGGTGTTACGGCTGGTTCACAATATGACAACAGCTCATATTTTGTTCCCTCTCGTCACCTCTCATCTTATCGTAAATTTGTGAATATCATTCGTCACCCTCGTTTTGTCAAACAAAACCAAACGCTACGTGACGTTGGAATAGACCCTGGTCCTAATCCGGCGGCAGGTCCAGTGCGTCTGACCATTCAGATGTTCTAAATATGTGCATGCCTCATTACTAGTGGAGTTTGCACAGGCTACAGGTCAAGTTAGAGTGGTAGTTTTTAAAGTTAAAAATGTTAAATTGTGAACAGAGCAGATGCTAAGAGACATTAAAATAAAATAGAGATGAAAGGAAACGGTGAGCAATCCGTGACCTATCATCATATTGTGAACCAGCCTTTACTTTTCACATCACGCATGAGTATATCATTTACACCCCACACTTCCCATTTAAACCTTACCAGATATGGAATACCATTGGGTAAAGTCAGGGGCTAGGACAGGAGCTACAGTGGATGCTTGGACACCCACCATATGTATATGTAGAGGAACACAAAGGGTGGTGACTCCAATGCCATTCACAACATGCAGATGTGCATATGATTGACGTACATACAACATGTACTTTCCACTTACCACCACATCTGACCCTGTGCTGCCTATCTTCCTCTCCCTGTCTATGAATGACCTCTGGCCATCCTGCAGAGACACCCGGAGGGCATCATCTTCAGCCCCATCTAGCTCGTCCAACCAGTTTTCCGACATAGTCTGCTCGTACATACTTGCACGCTCAAGTGTGTTCAACCTGTAGAGAAGAATGGGATAATAACATCTCTGTCAAGAATAAACACTACTAAGAGATCAACACCTATGTATGCACGATTGCGTGTGCACATGTACATACGTACCTGGCCTCCACTTGGTGCTTCTCTGCATGCAATCTCTCCACCTTCTCCACAAGTCTGTCTCTCTGTTCGCTCACTTGCTGAAGCTCCTTCGCCGACCTAGTCTGCATCTCCTTTGCCTGGGCCAGCTCCTGTGTGAGGGCCTCAATCATGGTGTCCTTCCTCTGGTTCTCCTTCTTTGCTTTGGCAACTTCTTCGGAGGCTGCGTCTCTCTCCTGCACCAACATCAACATCAACACAAAGTGTAAGTGCACACCTTCCCATCAGATGTCACTGATAATGAGTTATATGGTGCAATAACCTCACACAATTGCTACCGCAGCAATGCATGCACAGATTTGACAGGCTGATCCCTTGGATGAGGTGTATATATGAATAGTTGTAGACCATGTGTCTATCACCGGTAGGAACACATTGGATAGTGGTTAATATTTCTACCAGTTAAGCACTAGTATGGGGATATATGGTAAGGGGGTAATGTTATTGCTGGACAGTTGCCGATCCAGCAGAAGAATGGTGCAGTTTACCTATAAACAGTGTTTCTACTGTTCTCAATACTCCAAGTATGGGAAGGTAAGGATCGTCAAAAGAATAAGTCCATGCCACACAGAGAAATGCAAGAGAAAGAGAAGTAAAGAAGGGAACTTCTTTTTAATGTGTGTGTGTGCGTGTGCGTGAGTATATATGAATACTGGTGCATTTCACATCAGCACTAGAACAAAAAATTTAATCGCAAATCTTTTCAGAATATCTCTTGTACATGTTTCACACAATACGAGTCTTTTGCTAATCTTTCCCGTCCTATTCGGTTGTTCAGATGGCTGACATCTGCTAAAAGGCTGACAACTTGACCATTTGGTGTTTGTAGCTGGTTTTTGCGAGAGCCAGTGATGGAAAGTTGTCTACAGAGTTTGATCAGTTGAGGATGCGTATATATTTAAAGAGAGTGCCCATGAAGAATTCTTGATTTGTGACCTACTAAGCTGGGCTCATGGTACCCTTGCTCCAGTAACAGTATCAGAGTTTTGAACACCAAATGTGGAAGTCCCGCTCATGGGAGATTGAACTCTCCTCCTCCCTGCCTCCTCATTTTGCATTCACTATCTGTCATAGCAATGTAATTGTACTCCTTTTAACATAGTTAAATGTGGTAAAGGATAAGGTCAGGAGGTCAGCAGAGACAGAACAAACACATTGAAATGGTGACACATTGACTTGATATTTGCATCATTAAAAACAACAATAAACTGTAGCTCATCCAATGGTAGCTATACAATGTGAGGGACACCTAATTGTTTGGGGTAGGTGATGTCACTATTGTCAGTAGAGTTAGGATTTTTAGCTCTTCACCTAAAACCTTGGTTTTTGACCTACAATAGCCTTTACTGTGTTTTTAACCTATTTCCTCTTTTTGACCTAAATACGGAATACTTTGTTCGACCATGATTCTTCCTTTGGAAAACATTTTCAAGAAGGCCCCTTCTTGCACATCACTGTGGAAACAAACCTACCCCAACCTTTGCCCCTTCAACCAATAACAACCCACTAGGGCACTCAGATCGAGGCATAAACACTTTGATGCTGTAAAGAGAGTGGTTGACATGCTGTATCCAGAGGATGGAGCAGCAATTAAGAGGGCACAGCAACTATTGACCATGAATCAGCTAAAGACAACCTTGCAATAATTGATGCCAACTCGTCTTTTCTTTCTTTATCCATTGTGAAGCTTGAGAACCAGGGCATTCCTCTCAATGAGTCTATAAGATCATTCGATGAGTGGAGACGGAACTTGAGAAAGTAGGAGGGGATGCTAAACAGTCACTGGCTTCTGAATACACAAATGTTCAGCCCAGAAATCCATAAATTCCTGCACTCTAAAATATTAGACATACTCAATGGAGAAGGAAAAGAACTTCCTGCTGGAATGAGTTCAGAGAGATATCAAATATAGTCTTGCCCAATTGTCAGTGTTGATGTGGAATGGTCTTTCCCAGTGTACAAAAATGTCATCTTCAACAGACTTTACAGGTTCACAATTGAACGAAACAGGCTGTTGTCACTAATTGGATCTACAATAATCAATTATCAAAATAAACCTGTGATTTGATTGACTATTTCAAGGTCTTAACTTAAAAATATTTCTACTTAAAATAGAGACCTTTCCTAATCCTAAAATGTCATTTTGTGTAACTTAAGTCCCAACTGCAGCTAGTATGCTGCACCAAAAAAAAAACAAAAAACAACAACGATATTATAACTCTAGAAAACATGAACTCTTGCCTGCAAGTTGTCACTGGTAAGTTGTCATGGTAACAGGATGTTTTGTTGTCACTGCAACCAAATTTTCAAGTCATTTGTTGCTAATAATAAACTGCCTATGACAATCTTTTGAGTTTGTTATGTGTGAATATATGGCTAATTAATATGTACCTACATGCACACAAGCACACACACACAAAGCAATGTTGAGGTGAAGTACAGGCAGTCAAGCAGCAATTAAAAGACAAATCCTTTAAGATTATGTAAAGTTAATGGCTAGTTCATAGTCACCTTATTATGTGAAGTATAATATACAAACTATAGACGTGAAGTTCGTGTCAACAATAACAACAATAACAAACTCACTCTGCCAACTGCTTTTAGTTTCTTCTTATAGTCAGATGGATGCTTCTGCCCAGTGTGTGGGGATGTGTGTGAACGACCCTGTACACAGATGTAACAAACATTACTATTGAGGGTCTAGTCCAATGGGGAAAATGTAATACTACATAAAACATTGTCAGTGGAGCCAACACCTCAACTGCCGTTCTGTTTAGTCCTGTAAAATGTGAATAATATATGATAATTTTTGGTCTCCAGACTGCATATATGTTGGTTTGTGCGATTTCATTCTTTTGAAAATTCATTTGTTGTGAACAAGACAATTCCAGACTGTTTTAGGTGTTGATATATTTTTACCTCCACCCCCCCCCCCCACCCAAATAATAAAAAATAACAACAAAAGAACATATGTGCTAACCATTACCTAATAAGCAGGTTTGAATTTCTAATACAATTATTATATGGAGACCTGGGAGGCAGCAAAAAATAGAAGTTTATAGTATCCCCTGAGAGACCCACAGCACAGCACATGCCTACTTGCCATCTCTCTTCTACTCTTCTACCACAGAGGTAGGAAGGGGGAGGGGTTTGAGAAGGCTAGCAGAAAGAAGACCAGGAGAATGGGCAGGTGGGTAAGGATCAGCAGGCAGAATAAAATCACCAGCTAGTGCTTGTATAGCCATATATGCATCTACAGCTCTTTCTGAGAGAAAGTTCATCAACAATAGTAGTTGTAGTGATGGTGCAACTAAAGTGGCTATAAATAATATCCACATCTGTAACTTCCTTCAACTATTCCATATGTGGCAACCATTGAAGTAAATACTGTATTCTGGGAATATTTCCAGAGAATAAAAGACTAAAAGGTATTCAAGCACACAAAAGGTTTCATAAGTAGAGATAAAAAAATAAGTGAAGGAAATATATCAACACTTTATCCTCTGGTGAGTTGGTGTATATCTCAGCCATGGAGATACCATCACATATTGTATGTCCAAATGTCCTTCAAAATTAATGAGAGGAAATTTGGGAAGCAAATATAATGTGAGATAATACATGTAGTTTTATATCCTGGGGGGGGGGGGGGAATGGTGGTTATAAGGACTCAGTGTATAGTTTAGCCGTACCAAAGTGCTTGCTAGCTAGTTTTGGGGGGAACGACAGACTTCCTTAAGAAAAATGATATATTCACAATGATTACAGCCAATCCACATACACACTATTATAATCAATCACATTACCCACAGAAAGACACATTGTGGTTTCAACCAATCAAATACATATACACCATATTAATATTAAACTGCCACTGTTGGTGCATTTTAAGAAATATTAGCTGTGCCTTTTCCTAGGTTGAACATCCCTACCCATGTCACCCAAAGGGGAGTTAGGATAGGGATATTAAGTGATATCTGTGAATGAATACCAAGCGATATCTGCATTCATAGCTTGGTAAGGAATGCAGTATAGACTCAATGAGCAAAACTTCCCATACAGACTATAAGTCAGAACTTACCAGCTGCGGTGAACGAGAGGGTGTGGCATCAGTAGTATGCTGAGGAGGAGACAACAGAAATGTTAACCTTTACTAATCCGCAAAAAAAAAAAAGGTTAATAAAACCTCTTAGATTGTCAAAGTACAAAACTCTGCACACACGTGAACTGCACAGTGAGAAGGGAAAGGGGGGGGGGGTAGGAGAGGGGGGAAAAGGAGGGGAGGGTAGTTGCGTATCTCCTGATATAATCAGAGCTATGCCCAATTGTAGTTGATGGGAAGTGTAATGCAACAAGTTACAACACACACACACACACACACACACACACACACACACACACACACACACACACACACACACACACACACGGAATAAGAATGAAGTAGGGAACACAAGTGTTGTGTAGTTCATGCCATATTAGTGCGCTATCTAAGCATTGTATCACAGCTATAATGGAACGCTCCAAAAATGCTTCCACCAATGCTATGAATAGAGCTGTGAGATGAAACCATGATCTAAATGTAGTGACTTATAACCTCATGTTCCAATCATCCATGTGATGCAGTTGCAACCTTATACAGCAGTGAGCCCTTACAAGAGTGCTCACACTGGCAATGCACATGTGTATACTGCCAACTGAATCCCAATGACTGTTAGTATCGGATTACTCCGTTAAGCACAGCACAGCACTATAGTAGTATAGCAGGTATAAGGGTCAACATAAACTTTTAAACGGCTTCACTTCTGGTCATAAGTTGGCCTGGAACCAAGCCTTTGCTAGGAAACAGTTCTTCGCTGCTTGGATCGTCCGGACAGACAACACAGCTCCACCATGAAGCTACCTGCTAGTTTGACAATGTGTACAGATTCTGAATCTTATATAGCAATAGGGTAAAGCTCTGCACATGCCCAGATATGCTTATCGTGAGTGTAAAAAATTGTTGAATTGTCAAAGATCTATGCGGAGGTCATGTTATTAATCGAATTAAATGGATGGGCATGGCAGTGAGATGATTAAGAAAACACATGTACACATTCATCTCCTCACTGTCGCAAGCTTTACATGATTTGAGTGTCTCTTACTTAATTGAATTAAACATAGAACAACAGAGTGGTTCCCATACTTGCTGGGTAAAACAACCTGTGACCATGGAGCTGTGCAATCTGTTGGTAATTAACAGTAAATGGTTTAATATCAGAGATGTGTTCAATTTGGGCCTTAATAATTGATTCATGCAATGATAGAATCTAACAATTTTTTCCTGCAAGTGTCATGGCTCTTGTAAGGCTGTACTTTCACCACTCGCTGTTTACACTGCTTTAACTAATAAAGGGAATGCAGCCCTATTGCATGCACCTCCTAGCAGTGCCACAAGGCACCAGGGAAATGTTAGTTAACAGGCTGCCTACAAGGTAGGAATATGTTACTGCATGTATAACTGCTCCCCCATTTCAGTTGTTTGGCAATGACATCTCAATGTAACTTTATTGAGTTGTGGCAGATAATGACACACTTATTAACATATGCTCTTCTGGTGGAATGATATTTACAACGCTATTCATACATTAAGCAATAATGTTGTGAGGTTAATTGTTGACACTCTGTAGTTGTAGTTGTTGCAGGCACACATCCTCTATCAGTTTGTAGCTGACAAATTTCTGCCCACATGTTTACCAACAACACCTTTCCCTTCCTGAACATTGAAATCCCAAGATCCTTAATGTACACAATTTAAGTGACATCAGTGGCCTTCCTATTCAATTAATGCAACTATATTTAATTATGGAGAGAGAGAAAGAGAGAGAGAAAGAGAGAGAGAGAAAGAGAGAGAGAAAGAGAGAGAGAAAGAGAGAGTGAGTTCACAGCTTGCAAGTGTCAATAGATGCATACACCTGTAAATAAAACAAAAAAAAACAAAAAACAAAAAAACATTCAAAGGTTGGAGACATAACCTAGCTAATGTCTGCCATGAGCTGAAGCATATCTCCTGCATGACAACACACATCTTCATCCATTGTGCTCTAATATTCTCAACTGTCTGGATACTGTAGGGACTGCAATGAGGTCTTGCCCATAATGGACATGCTCTGTAGCTCCTAATTCAGAGTATGGCACCCACTGTTTTTTCTGTAACTTCCATGTAAAGAACAGTTGTTTGGCATCATTTTCAAGCCATTTGTGGTTACCATGGTGGAGGTTGTAGATATGTGATAAAGATGTGTACACCAGTGCTCTCTTCAAGCAAACATGTTGTCCCTCCAGGGTGAGGACATGTCTGCTAGTGTGCAGTACGAATGGATGAATAAAAATAATTCTAAGAAAGTCAGCTTATATCTAAACTGTCCAGGATATGTCCAGGAGAAAGTTTAGGGCTGGTTTAGAGGTGGTTTGCCAGTGTTAATTGACACAGAGAGTGACAGTTTTGCAATGAAGTCTTTGAAGTGGAACTTGCTCTGGTCATTCCTGTCTCTACATGAGCAAGGGGCAAGCATACCTGGTGGGCTAAACAATTACTAGATGTACAGGCCATGTGCTGTTAGTTAAGTACCATGAGGGTTTGTTGAAGCTAGATATCTTATTAGTAATGTTCAGTTTTTTTGGTTAAAAAATCTAGCAGTCAAAAGCTAATTATTTGTTGGAAATAAGTCTACTTCACTGACTTGCTGACCTGTCAGTGTTAAGCTAATTAATACATGCATGCATGCCAAAAACTGCCTTACATGCACATCCACAGCTTCCTAATTTATATCAAATTTTATTAACAAGTTGTACAAGAGATTCATACATAAACCAAACAATCTTTGGCATGGCAGTTTGAAGAGCTTTTAGACAATAGCCATGGCAGTTTGAAAATATGCCAGCCACTTCTCTATAAAGGATTGTGTCTCATGGAGATTAGCTACAGTAGCCTTGGGACTCAATACTAAACACGCATGTTTACTGTAAACAACCAATGGAGTCATTCCTCCTACAGCAGTAAGCATTCCTCAGCCAGCCATAGGGAAGGCACAGTGAGGCAATTATTGGGTGTAGGTAAGGAAGGAGCATGTGCCTGTGCAGCATGCACACCAGGGACATGAGGCATTATGAGGCATTCAGGGTGAGAATAGTGAAGTGGAGTGAAATGGTAGGTGGGAGGACTGTCTGGTAACTGGCACTATGACCTTTCCTGGTTACATTCCAGGATGTATGAAACACTTCACAATAGTATTATAGACATCTGAGACTTTCACCAGATGTCATTAGCTCACAGCTTGGGTCAACATAAGGTGTCTGCTTATGATGTGGAACTATTGGATACACACAGACTCTGAACTCTGTTGAACCATCATGCAGGTGCAGTACTTGCTCCCTCCATTGCACACACTGTACCTCCATAGGTGAGAGATTCTACTAACTATTGACTGGCAGCATAGCTGGTGAGCCTGTTCCAACAACTCATGTGGTGATGGTGGAGTGATCACGTCACTTCTACAGGTAACATAATGTGTGCCATATTTGGTCCACATAGCTGAAGTGGAAAGTGTCGATTGGTCCAACTACACTCTGTTTACACTCCGTATTTGGATGTACATACACACTCACTCACCATCAAAGAAAACCTGGACTACACCTGATATAGCTACACATAGTTGCTGTAACAAAATGAACAGCAGAATATGCTATCCCGACTGCTGTCACCGAGTATTGGTGTGTGTGCGTGCGTGTGTGTGCGTGCGTGTGTGCATAGCACTCGTTATAGATAAAAAGCTACATGTTTTAATAAACACAAATGGTAAATCATCACAGAGAAATCCCACACATGTGTGAATATCATAAAAATGCACCTTGTCTAGAGTGATTCAACACACACACACACACACACACACAGAGCACACATACTGACACATACAAACAATCTCTCTTCATTAAAAAAAAAAAAAAAAAAAAAAAAAAAAATTATTATAGTAGCAATAGTGTGAGCTAGAAACTGGTTTTGGGATATTGAAGGCTCCATATTGGACATTATCCAGTACCTGGTCCTCCTGCAGTTCTCTCTTCATCTTCAGTAGAGCAGTCTTCAATGCCTTGACCTCGTTGAACAGCCGTCTATAGTCGTCAGCCTCCAGCAACACAGAGCCCTCCAGTTCGTTCATCCCAGCCAGGTTGTTAGGAGCTGCTTTAGTGCAAGCAACTCTGCAAGAATGAACACAAACACACACATGATATATATACACATATAAAAGGAGATGTCTGTCTGTCTGCCTGTATGTTTGTACCATCATTTTGGCCAAAACAGTGGGTAGATTTCTCTGAAATTTGGCATGCTCGTAGGTTATGACCCGACTTAAACATGGGCATAAAAATCTGGAAAAAGGTTACCATGGTGACTAACAAAGCCAAAAATAGTATTTCGGCCAGAAAAACCCTTGGAGCTACAGATCTAAAACTTGGTATAAATACACAACTTAACTCTGGGAGTAACATGGGCTGGGTCCCACAAGGCAACACCATTTTCTCTCATTGTGTAAGGCTAAAAATGCCAAAACATGTACTTCAGAAATAACACCTGGACCAAGGGAGTTAGCTCTTCAAACCCTATATATTTGGAATCAGAGTCATCTGGGGCATGTTTAAAATACATAATGCCACACCTCTTTCTGTGTCCATGTCAGGTCAAAAAAAAAAGGCCAAAAAAGAAAAACCCATAGAGTGACAACATGGGCAGGGTCCCACCTGGCCACACCTCTTCCTATTGGTACATAATGCTGAAGTGTCAAATATAGACCATTTGAATAATGCTTAGACCTAAGGAGTTGACCTACAAACCTATCTACTTCATATTTGGTTCGTAAGTATGTATGCTAGTATGTTGTATGCGTGTCTAGGCATGACAGCCAAACCCTTGGACCAAAAAAGCCGAAATTTGGCATGTGGTCTCTGAGAACCTGGGTGAGTGTTATTGAACACATGTGGGTGTAGTAATGGGTGTGGTTTTGTCATAGCCACACCCACAAGAAAAAAAATTTGGCTACCAAAAGGTAATTAATGGACTAATGAAGCCGAAATTTGGCATGTGGTTTTTAAGTAACCTGATGAGCATTATTAACATGTGGGTGTCAATGGGTGTGGTTTGATTATAAGTCATTATGCCTGTCAAAAAATAATTTATGGACCAATCAGGCTAAAATTTGGCATATTGACTCCAAGTAACAGGGTGAGCAATATTAATCACATTCGTGTGTGGCAGTGGGTGTAGTTTTTTCACAACCACACACACACAGAGGAAATAATTTAGGCTACCAAAAGCATTTTAAAGGACCAACCAGGATGAAATTTGGCAGGAAGTTGTGGCTGCCAAAGCTAATTAAAGGACCAACCAGGATGAAATTTGAGTGGCTTCTATCACATTTCATGTTAACATTGGCTGGGCAATGCCAGGTATATGTGGCTAGTATATATATATATATATATATATATATATATATATATATATATACACATATACACACACACACCAGCATTTCATACAGAATATTTAGGGGGCAGCAGGAGGTTCAAAAATGGAGGTTAGGACTAATTGTTACACTTTAAAGTTTTAACTAATTAAAAATTGCCATAAAGTGACTAAGGGAATGCTCCAGATAATAAAAGCATGTTTGTGAGTGACAGTTGCCTGAAAGAAGTCTAGATAGAATCACAAAGTATTAGCCAAGAAATTGTTCCCTACAATTTCTATTATTCTCGAAGCTGATAGCTCATTTCAGAGTGGCCAGTGTTCTGTTGGTCCCAACGATGGACTGATCTGCAAAAGCCTCCCCACAAAATACCTTTTCCATGAGTTATTTGAAACCATGCTGTTATCTAAGCTTACAGTTGAATTCTTCCTCAAGTTTAAATTCTAGTTCAGATCTTACTGGCACTCCAGTTGGAACAGCAATCATGGAGAGGTCATTTTTCTCAAATGAAAATGATAGAGAAGGATCAGAAATTGATTGTCAAATGAAAAGTTTGCACATCACATGAGAATCCCTACGAGGGTACAGACTTAAATAAGGTAAACTTTGACAAAATTTCTAGGCATTTTCAATGACAAGAACAGGAAAATAAACTACATTTAATGTACGAAAAATAATTTGGGATTAGAGGACCTCTAAGTTAAGAGAAAAGGTTTGGTCATACTAATATTTTCTGTTCTGAACTGGTAAAGTTTAAATTGGAAATAGGTCATAATTTAAAAGAAAGGAAAAATTTGAGGAGAGAAAATGAAGTAGTTTTTAATTAATTTTGGTACAGATGTGGTGTTGATCAGAAGCATCAGTTGTAAGGACTGAATATGGTTCAGCATAGAGGATAGCCATTTGAGCAGTTACTGTCCCATTTCACCTCTGTTATTACTTGGCATGGCAGCTGTTTGTTGTCTGTGGAGGAACATCACTCAGTTTCTGCGGTCTTCTATAAATGTTGGCATGGCAACTAATTAGACACCCAAGTATGTGAAGTGCCTTTTGGCAGTTAAACTAACAAACAAAAGATCTTTTAAGCAATCATCATCATCCTAAGAAGACTACAACACTCACTATGGTCAGGGCATGTGAAGGAGATAGCACAGTGTTTCCTATAGATAATAACTGGGTATTTCCCCACACACCCACAGAGGAATGAGCTCAATGTTTCAGGGGGACTCCTGTGGCCCACACAAACATTTTGACTAGGTTCTACCTGGCCACAGCTCATCTTGTGCGCATCTCAGGTAAAAAAGGGGCCCAAATATGGAGATTTGGAGCTGGGGATTGTGGGTTCAAGCCCACCAGGGTATTTTTTCCCTTCTTCCTTTCCTCCCTTCCCCCCCCCCCCCCCCTCCAACCTTACCTTCTCTTTTCCTCATTTTCCCTGCAACAGCAGCAGCAACTATTTCTTAGCTGTAGCTGCAACTCTTTGATTCTTTGCAAATGCCTTAATCTCTATGTAGTATGACTACAGCCCACAGAATAATAGTAACAATAATAAAAATAAAACCAAAAAACAACAACAAACAAAAAAACAAACAACACAACTTCTTATCTTCACTTATTATCTTTATACCAAGATTTCATTTGATCAAATTGTTTTTAATCTAAAGGCCAAGAATATATTCCTATGGAATGACACTATGAAGTTGTTATTACTACTATACATGTGCACATCTCAAGCAAGTGCATTTATAAGGGAGTGGGTAAGGCACATACACACACACACACACACACACACACACACACACACACACACACACACACACACACACATTTACTTAATGGCAGGCTTGACAGCATGTGCTTCTAAGTGCTACCACCTCACTCCTTAAATTTTCACTTTACCTGTACGGAGTTCGTGGAGGAAGATTTGACTGGATCTTGGAGGGACTAGATGCCACTCCTCCATCTATTCCTTCTCTCCCATCTCCGTAATATGAAGGCGTACTCCTTCCACTGTATGGGGTGGAGTCTCGCTTCATCCGTCCTTCATCTCTACCACCATCATTGGGAGAGGATTTGGAGAGAGATTGACGTCTCCCAGTTTGGTAGTAGGAAGTAGCAGATCGTGGCCGGTTGCTGTTGTGAGAGTCTTCTAAGCTGGAGGCTCGGGATTTAGAGGTGAAGTAACGAGAGGTTCTTGTGGGAGTGACCCGCCCACTGCCTGGGGAGTGTGTGACAGAGAGGGAGAGAAAGGATTTATCGAATGAGGGATGAGAGAAAATGTTGAAGGAAAGAGAAAAAAATGGAGAAAAATTGGAGAAGTTTTGTTATACAATACTCCACTGCATGGGTGTGATAGAGAGGTATTAATTTCAACATTCTATCTAATCTTGAGTACATATATTTTATTACTCCTACAATTTGAACTATTTCATACTCAGTGGAGTTTTTCAGTTGAGTCAAACGCCTCATTGCATAAATACTTAATACATTTTGCACATTCATATAAGACTACCTCTTGGACCACTACATGCAACTATTATTAGAGAGGAAGAAAAGGCTCATTTGAAAAATCATAAGTGCACAGGTCCGTGTATTCACTGAAAATGATATAAAATTCACACACACACGCAAAAACAAGAATTATAAAAAAAAAAAATAAGCACACCATGTTGATAAAGAGAGAGAGCCACATTGAAAGTTGTGTGTTTATCCAGTCCAGGATGTGGTGCATTGTGATGGAGTAACATCATAATATGACCAACTAACTTGTCAGGGCACTTCCCCTTGATCTCACCATGTTTTCCTTGATCCAAATAAACCAAACATCAAGCAAAAATTTGTCTGAATATAAGCAATGGTTGAGTTTGTAAATTACTCTGCAAACAATTTCTTCGTTGAAACAAAATTAAATATAAAAATATAACCTTTCATGCAAAAAGAGATGAAGATGTATCCTGGAAACCAAAAATTCATTTCCAGCGTGATCACGATGAACATTGCAGAGTTTCTGAGTTTGCTGTCTTCAGCAGTCTGTTCAGAAGAGATCATCACTTTGATGTAATGCTGATGATCACAGTGATCAGTGTTAGTGCAGATATTCTTGCTCAACAGATCACACACAGTGCTAATGGAGAAGATGCTAACGAATCAGGAGACTAGCTCTTCATAAATTCCTGTTCAAAAGACCACTTGGAAAAGGAGCTAGTTTATGAGACAAACAATCACAGTCACATGGAATTATATCATCAACATGAAATCATTTTCTGCCTCCAAGGCAGTCAGTAAAGCACGCATGATTAAGATGAAATCATTTTTGTCTCCGTGGCAGCATGCAAGCATGAGTACTGGATTTAGCTCCAGCAGTGTAGCAGCTACATAGACTGCTCCAGCAATCTCAAATGTTCACGCAAGCAGATATTGACGGCTGCATAGGTTTGTTGTGACAAACAGACACCAGTGGTTCAGTTCCAAAGTGGTTGATGGTTATGTATGCTGACGATATTGACAAGCATTTTTTTTTGGAAGCTGAAAGACTGGGAGTGATCCACCTATAGCTGATGATGATGGCACAGCCAGATGGGCTAAGATTACAAGAGGCTGATATCTCCAGACATGTACTCTGCATGGACACACAGAGAACATGTACTGCAGCAGGTCAACATCACAACAGGTTGAGTGGGTTTGGGATTCACTCGACATCATGCTGGATGGAGGCATAATGAAGAACGTTGATACTATCTCTTAACTCAGACAGATATGCACACAGTATACAAACATAGGCACATGCAGTGTGTGTGTGTGTGTGTGTGTGTGTGTGTGTGTGTGTGTGTGTGTGTGTGTGTGTGTGTGTGTGTGTGTGTCTGTGTGTGTGTGTGTGTGTGTGTGTGTGTGTGTGTGTGTGTGTGTGTGTGTGTGTGTGTGTGTGTGTGTGTGTGTGTGTGTGTGTGTGTGCGTGCAGTATGTGTATGTATTATACTCACTAGTTAGTTGGCTGGTTGGTGGTGTTGTAGCTGGACTGGGAGAGGAGCAACCCTCAGTAACCCTGTTGTGGACTCCTATAGAAGAATGAGATCTTTTGCCAGGACTACCTTTACCAACAACCAATGAGTTTTTGTTTCCAATGCCGTTCAGAGCAGAGGGGCGCTCCAATTTGTCGCCTGCATGCAAGTACGATGATTGTGGGCGTGGCGATTTGGAGCCAGAGAGTTTTCTAACTGGCACCTGATTCACATTAGAAAGATGTATGAATGTCATGTACGTATACACACCAAATAACAGTTAGCAATGTCATTACACTACTGACCAACTGCCCTTCCACTTGGGTAATCTCGGGGCACAAACAATCAGTTCTACTTCAAACCTATTGTTCCTAGCCCACACAAATTTAAATTAAGATCTGCCGTCCTTCACTCGTGGTAAGGGGAAATTTTCGGTCAACATAGCATGTTTTTGTAATTGAGTACATGTGTAAGTATATGTGCATGCATGTTTGTTACTTATGGATAATTACAACTCTGTGCAACTCAATTCTGAATAAAGCTTCAAATAAATCCCATTTTACAGTTCTGTTGCAAACAAGTACACATGGCTTGGGTACTGAAACTGAAGGTAATTCAGAACAAGATCACTACATCAATAATGCAATGTCCCATGCCAATTCTGTAGTGCATCTTATTTAAAAAACAAACAAAAAACGACAACAACCAAAAAACAAAAACAAATAAACACAAATTGATACTCAAACATTGTAAAGCTATGTAATTAATTAATATATTCATTTGGAAACTTTGTGGTCAGGATGACTCTGGGTGTACATACCTTGTCCTGATGTGAAGGAGGAGTTATTTTCGTTGACATCTTTGTCATATGACCATGTGAAGATAGCCGGGTTAACTTCTTTGTGTCTTTCTGCCCCAGGCTGTTGCTGCCACAGGCATCTCCGCACTTGCCGACGCAGTTACTGGAGTGAACAGAGCTTACGAGAGGGGTGGGGGTTTTGCATTTACTTGTGGAGTTTACACGAGACGCGGAGTTCGGGGAGGAAGAGGAGGAAGCTGAGAGGGAAGCATTGGCAAACTGCTTTCGGTTGCCACCTGTGAATGACTTGGTCCGTCTCTCACGCACTGAGGGCATGTCCTGACAGATAACAGCATTAGTGACGGCAAGGAATCAACAAAGAAGTAGGAACAAGGTATATGTACACACACACACACAATCATATCACTGCTCAGGAAACTTACAAAAAATTAAAGAACAGAAAACATCATACAAATGACCAAAGGGGAACCAAACACCTAAATGTACACACCACTGCTGTACAGCAAATGATAGAGAAGATTTACATGTACACCAAAGGATTGACACAATCACATATGAATACATTTTTCCTAGTTCTATAACTTTGATCGACACACTCATGATTGTGTGTTTGTGCGTGTGTGTTTGTGCGTGTGTGTTTGTGCGTGTGTGTGTGTTTGTGCGTGCGTGCACACAATTAAATATTCATAATATTTACAGCTATATATAATACATGTGTTCACTGTCCTGAAAAGTTCAAACACTGTAAAACTAATCGTAAGATTTCTTTGGAAGTTATAGAACAAGAATTGTATGGATTACGGACTAGGAGGTTAGGTTGAGGCAGGTTGAACACTGAGTCAACTCTACACCGGTTTGATCAACCTATGTAGCTCTATGGGGACACACACTGGACCAACACCACACTAAGTTGAGGCAGGTTGAAGTAGGTCGACAATAGCCCTATGGGGACACACCTGGACCAACACCACACTAAGTTGAGGCAGGTTGAAGTAGGTTGACAATAGCTCTATGGGGACACACACTGGACCAACACACACTAAGTTGAGGCAGGTTGAAGTAGGTTGACAATAGCTCTATGGGGACACACACTGGACCAACACCACACTAAGTTGAGGCAGGTTGAAGTAGGTTGACTATAGCTCTATGGGGACACACACTGGACCAACACCACACTAAGTTGAGGCAGGTTGAAGTAGGTTGACAATAGCCCTATGGGGACACACACTGGACCAACACCACACTAAGTTGAGGCAGGTTGAAGTAGGTTGACAATAGCCCTATGGGGACACACACCGGACCAACACCACACTAAGTTGAGGCAGGTTGAAGTAGTTTGATAATAGCTCTATGGGGACACACACTGGACCAACATCACACTGGGTTGAGGTAGGTTGACAATAGCTTTATGGGGACACACACTGGACCAACACCAAACTGGGCTGAGGCAGGTTGTACACTGGACCAACACCACAGTGGGTTGAAGTAGGTTGACAATAACAAAATGTGGTGCGTAATAATATGATACACCTCCAACTATATAAGTAAATGTCACTCTGCACAAACCTCGGGTGGTTGACTCCGTCCTCTCTTCTCTTCCTCTGTGTTATCAACTGTCCTCAACCTTTGTGAAGGCACAGCCATATCGTCAACAACCTTCTTGCTAAGTCTACGAGACAGTTTTTGTCCTTCTCCTCGCTGTCTCATCCGGAACCCACCAGATCCTGCCTCTCCATCGTTGCTGGGGCTATAATACATGGAACGGTTAACTTTAAGGGACTTCGATCTAGAGAGGTTTGTTGCAGCTTTGTAATTCTCTGATGCAACTTGAGGCTCAGTTCTTTTTGTCGGCCGAGCAGGGACTTCCTCCTCTTTAACTACACCCACCATCTTGGGGGAATTCCCTTCAGGAATAGTACTATTAAATTTTTTCGAAGGTTTTCTGAACCCAAAACTCAGTTTGGGAATTCGACTAGAGGTCTTGTCCATGGCAGAACGCCACCTGGATGTGCAAATAACAAGATACATTCACATGCCGTTATAAAGCTACGGCACGCTTGTCATAAACAAATTATGTGTAACATGTTTTATATTGCATTTTACATTACACTATAATGTTGACACATGTACACACATTTGACCATGTACTTGCAGTGCACGTGTGTGTGTGTGTGTGTGTGTGTGTGTGTGTGTGTGTGCGTGTGTGTGTGTGTGCGTGTGTGTGTGAGCACGTCAATATTGCACATGTATAGGCAAAAAGTGAATGTGACCTACTTTACACACATGTAAACAAGTGTTTGATCAATTTTAACACAAGTGTAGCATCATATTGAGGACCAGGCTACATGGGTAAGGAGGGAAAAAGTGGAATAAAATCTGGCGGAGCCTTTATTGATTATAAAGGACATATAAATGAATACATGATTCAAGGTGTTCGTTCCTTTAGTTATGAACTCATTTAAATTATTTTATGGATTGGTATTTATGGCCAGGTTATGTTGTAACACTGATAATCTCAGCACGACACTTTAGTCAAGACATGCCTGCAGCAGAACGTCAAAAAGGTAGCTAAAAATAACTATTCTTATACTTCAATCTATAAGGGATGATGCCAACTTAGAATTGTTTGGAATAAAGTGATAGCTATAGCACACAAGATTAATCTTAATGACGCTGTGTTACTTCGCAGAGATAAAGGCCTAGGCGATATAAAACTGATACATCAGAGGACAGTTATCCACACACCGTCTATTAACTGATTGGATTAGATATTTTGAAGCCTTGGACCTCATGATACACAAGTGGTGTTAAATCCCACTTTGATCTCAAAGTCTGCAAACAACGAAAACTTCAATGAACAGATGAAATTCATACTCTATTTTTGTATGGATGATTTCCATGAAGATCAGTTGTAAATGCAACCGGATATACTATCAAGCAACATTCCAGACTCCAGTATGCATAATGTTTCCTCTATTTCAAGATACCTAAGAAGCCAGAGTTCCTCACAGCATGTGCTGATGTCTGAGATATGCGCACTAGCTGCACAAATTGTTGTAATACCATTCAGCAATATTACAAGAGAAGGAACAGTCAGTTCTTTACAAGTGAAGTTTTACTCAAGGCCCACAATCGGATGTGTTTGTGAACATCAAGTACGATAAGGCTCAACAATGTAACAATATATCCGTACACAGTTACACTGACCAACTGGACTTAATACACATCGGAAATGAATTTGTCCTCAATTCTCCAACAGAAGAACCATTTGTGGTACATTTTTGGAATCAAACATGTGAATTCATTCTCTTTATATTCATACTTGTTACATTGAGTAGGTGGGTGCATGTGATGTGTAGATAAAGGGGGGGGGCAAGAATGGGTAATGGGTTGCTTGACATGCAACTAGCAGCGCTGGAGCAGAACACGCAAGGAGGGAGGGGCATCAAATGTACATCGCTTAACTACCGTACGACAACAAAGGGAGACATAGGAGTTGAAGACCAACTGGTGTTGCATGGAGATTTTGAAATATAAAAGATGAAATAAAGAAATACTAAAGTTCCTTGTGTGTGTGTGTGTGTGTGTGTGTGTGTGTGTGTGTGTGTGTGTGTGTGTGTGTGTGTGTGTGTGTGTGTGTGTGTGTGTGTGTGTGTGCATGAGATGTCAAAAGAAACCAGGAACTCTTACTGATTGAGCTCTTGTTCATTGACTATGCTGCCACTTACATAGGACCTGATGGAGGGAACATGGAGGTCTAAAAGGTAGCAGACGGTTTCCATAAAGAATTTGGAGTTGCATCCAACCAATGGTCCCATAAGGATAAGAGCACAGAGGTGCCCACCAATTAAAATAAAAACCTGCCAATTTAGTGGAATTAATAGAGAAGGATGTAGGAGAGAAATAATTCCAAAGCATCTTTCGTATGGAATACAGCTTTATTTAGAAACAGAAATCATTATAAACACCAACATCCTGAATACTAAGTTCTGCTATATGGGGGAAATAGAACATTTAAAAAAGATGCGGAGCAACAAAAGAAAATAGGGCCAGGAAGCTCTCAAGAACTCATCTCAATAGTGATTCTTAACACTGAGGGAATATTCACACATACAGCTGGCATACTCCAGTTAGAGGTCAAGAAGCATGTTAGACACTGTAAATTTAAGCCTTGGTAGACATGATTGGCAAATCAAGAAGTGGTCTTGATGTCAAGGCGGGCATGGCGTTGCTGCAGGAGGTTGTAATGGATGTAAAGCCATCACTGCTCCTATAGGAAGAATGACAATGATAGTGGATGTGTATCATAAGGCAACCTGTATCTACCATCATCTATTCCTCCATATTGAGCGTTGAATGAAACAAAGGGGGCATTGCGTCCGGTTGATGCCACATCAAGCCCTGGACTGTGTGGAGGTTCTGTGCATGCCAGCTGTGATGAAGGCGGACTAATCCAATGCGGAGCATAGTACCTGCACCACTAGGCATGTGCTCGAGCAATATAGGAGTGATATAGCTGTGCAGGAACTTCTGCATGCATGGCTCCAAGAGCAGAATTAAATGACCTTACTATCACCTATCTGAGGAGAGAAGCATATATGCTTAAGGCCTTAAAGAAGTCAGAATTTTAACATGCTTTTTTTTTAACACCCACCTCTCCTTCCCACAAAAATGGAGCCTTTCACCCATAAATTCCAAGAAAGTTTAAAGAATATTCTCACCTTGGTACCTGCAGATTGTATCCATGCAAGGATAGGAAAATAGTCCATCTGCATTTGGTTTAGTTGGGTACCTTGACAATCGTTAAGTCTATCACAGAATAATTGTCAACATTGAGAACACCAGATTATGACACTTGCCAAAGGATGTTACAAGGTGTGGCAAGCACTGGGAGGTTAGATTTCCGTAACAGCTTGCTCAATTGGGTGTGCAGGGTTTCGTTTAAAAATTGTCCAAGGGGGGGGGGGGGGGCAACTGGAGGAATCTGGATTCTAAGGAAGGTCATGATAGTTAATATGTGGAATAGTTTTAGACACAATTTAGGGTGGTTGGGGTATGTTTGGAGTGTGTGTGTACACAGCATTTCATATATTGTTTTGAGTTTGATGGGAAGGGGAACTCCAAAGTTTGGTGCTTACTTGGACGGGGTGTATAGCACCTAATATCAAAGGGGCTCTGGGGATATGCTCCCCAGGTTGTTCTCCTTATGAAATTGATTGTGAGACATTCTGGGGGAACTTGTAATTAGTTCTAAAAGACTCAGTTTTACTTGGGTTGTGAGGTGAGGGGGGAAAGGGCAGAATTACTTACTACTTTGTATGTACATCACACTATATTCCTTGAAATGCTCTTTGTTATAAAATTGTTAAGGATTTTTAGGGGGATACCCTGGTGTTAGTGTGTGGACTCCCCAGGGAACTTTTGATTGGTTGAGGGTGGCTTTTGCTTGAGTGCTAACTGGAGTGTAGAAATGCTGTCCTGTGATCTATTTATAGAATGGAACAACATTAGACACTTACATTATTAATGTTGTTATAGTAATCACACAATTTTCAAGGGGGGTTGGGAAAAGGTTCAAAGGGGGAGGGAGCGATTGCTCCCTCCCTGAATGAACCCTGGTGTGTGTGTGTGTGTGTGTGTGTGTGTGTGTGTGTGTGTGTGTGTGTGTGTGTGTGTGTGTGTGTGTGTGTGTGTGTGTGTGTGTGTGTGTGTGTGTGTGTGTGTGTGTGTGTGTGCGCATGCGCACATGGTATATTCCAAGCAGTGTGGATATGTGTTTAGGAAACGTAATGCTTTCCCATTGTGTGATGGAATTGGCAGCCATGTAGCATGCTTGTTGTCACACACCATGGACACACAGGTAACCATGGAGCTGCCACCCACTAATTGGTTGCTTAATCATATACCGAGGAATAGAGATGTGGTAAGGTTAGTTCAAGTGATGCATTCTATGAGTTGGGCATTGCTGAGTGTATGAGAGAGAGAGAAAGAGAGAGAGAGAGTGAGTGTGTGTGTGTGTGTGTGTGTGTGTGTGTGTGTGTGTGTGTGTGTGTGTGTGTGTGTGTGTGTGTGTGTGTGTGTGTGTGTGTGTGTGTGTGTGTATCAAATACACATGTGAGTTGCTGTGTGATGTATTATGTTACAACACGCAATAGAGTATGCGAAAATACGAGTGACCACTACAAGTGAATGTGACCACATGTTGCTATAGCAATGCTCCCATCCCAGTCTCACCCTCCTCTGTCGCTGTTCTCCTTGCTAATTGACACAACTCCGATGATATCAATAATGTCGTTAAGTCCACCGATTTGATTTTCAGCAGGGATGAGCTCTTCTGCCATACACTGAGCACTCCACCAGCCCCTCACTCACAAGTCGATCTCACGGTGACACGTCAAACACCTGTGGAGAGATGCGGGGTGGAGAGGAGGGCATGTTGTATGAGGTAGACAGGAAGTGTGTGATCATCAGTGAATGAGACACCGATGTACAATTGACCATTGAGTAGGAAAGACTAAAATTTGATTCATTATGAGCCTAACAATATCAGTTTGTAATATCTTATACAAGTTCTTGTTTTATTTCCATGCCAAAACTTTAGTGGGGTAGAGAACCCTCTAAATAAAGGCCACCCTCTATATATGGGGCACTTGTTTTAGTCCCCATACTAATACATTAGTGATGCAAAGAACCTCTTGCTAAAGGCCACCCTTTATATGCAGTAAAGAACGTCACATTTAAGGATACCATATATATATATTTTTAGGACACTATCTTCATGTGGTATTAAGTTTCAATATTACTGGACAATGATTCTTAGATAGCCTGAATGAGAGCCCTGGAAGCATTACAACCACAAACCGCACATCTCCTTGGTAATAGCTGTACATACACAAAAAAACATGTCTTACGACATCACAAAAGACATGGTCACTCAGAAAATGGAAGTTTTGGCAAGTACAGAAAGTGTCAGCATACAGTAATCAGCTGACATGAAAATAGGATTGCTGAGATTGAAATAGAACGAATGCGTAACTCTAGAAGGCAACACATAAATGGTACATACACAATACAAATACATAATCACACATGTAACAAACACAACTATGATAGGGTGAACTGAACAAGTGTTGTCTTAATGACATCTTACTGAAGTGGTGGAAGGGCATGTAGGTAACTTTGCCATGGGCCAGGACAGAGTATACACATGCTCCCATTATAGACTCTGATTCATGAACCAGATCGTGTTGACTTAGTGATGTGGATCACTCACAATGAAAGAACAATTGAATCCTGCCATCACACACACACACACACACACACACACACACACACACACACACACACACACACACACACACACACACACACACACACACACACACACACACACACACACACACACACACACACACACACACACACAAGTTAACCACAAATGGAAATCCATTTGCCTCTTGTAATTCTGATAATGCATAAAAAACCCTGTTTACTGTAACCACACTATCCTCGTTAAAACTACAGATTTTGAACACATTTTTCAAGTTCACGCCTTTTTTAAAAAATTCAACTAAGAATTATTCAGATGCTGTTCAATCGTGATTATGTTAATCCACTTATGCCCAGAAAATGCAGAAGACTGTTCACTTTTGAAAGCATGCATTTACTGTGAACCTAATGTCATGTTGATCAACCTTTAGTGGGTTTAAATATCAATCAATAAAAATGTACTTCAAGTGAGTCCAAAACACGACATTTTTGTAATTCTCTCAATTCTTGGGTATTTTAGCCACTAGTCACTTATTATATATAATTCAATTCAATGTGATGTTGATCCAGTGTGATGTTGATCCAGTGTGATGTTGATCCAGTGTGATGTTGATCCAGTGTGATGTTGATCCAAATGTGTTTCTACATATTTCTTCTCAACCTGCCTCAACTCTGTGTAATTTCACAAAATTCTTCTCGGCCTGCCACAAATCTGCGTGATGTTGATCCAGTGAGCTTCCACAGTTTCTTCTCGGCCTGCCTCAACCCAGTGTGGTGTTGGTCCAGTATGTGTTTCATTTAGTTATTGTCAACCTACTTATCCCAGATCCTTCTAGAGATTGAATTGTTGAACATTTTTGCCAACCTGCCTTGATCTCATCTCATGTGTTACAGCACTTCAGTGTGTATGAAGTTGTTGGAATTGGACACTGACTGACTGATGATTGCACGCTCCTGTGTAATGTTCAGAATTGAAAAACGCTCTGAAATTATGTCATGTTTAAACCTTAACAAATGTGTCTATGCATTCCTTCTGAAAGGAAAAACATCACTTAGATAAACATTGTTGCACATAAATGTACCAAAGATCAACAATGTTGCCATGACTCACAAAACCTTCGGTGACAAATTACAGCCTTTTATAATATAAGTTGAAGATGTTTTGACCCTATTTAGAATTGTAAAATTTAAAGGAGGCATATCTTACTATAATTTACTATTTGTATTGTCGGTCTGTCTGTATGTGATTCTAAATCTGACTCCTTCCAAACCACTGGAGGATCTTCACGAAACTTTCAGGGAATGATTTTGGCATCTCACTGCGCATCCTCAAGAAAGTTTTATTCAAATGGGTGTAGTTTTGTTAATGGGTGTGGTTTGGTGACATGAAAGATTCTAACAAATGACCAAGTTCAATGAAATTTGGCACGCAGTTTAGTTTCCACATGACCAGAAGTGTTATTATCATGTGGGTGTAACTATGGATGGTTTAAAAGAATAATAAATTAGCCACACATATTGGTACTTGTTTTCACTGAAAAAACAAATGTCACTTTCACAAATTGTTTATTAATTGCATCATGTTTATTTGATTAATGAGATTAGTATCAATAATCCCTACATTTTTACATGAAGTTAACTAAACAAGTTTGTTACTTCAGGAGGCCAACCAAAAATTCATCATAGGAGGGGGGGTTTTGTTGTTGTTTTTTTGGTTTGAATTAAATAATGTAAATTATAACAGTTGAAAAAAAAAGAATGTTTGGAAGTGTAGCTTCATTGAATTTTGAGTTTAGGTTCCATCAACATGATTTAGTATTGTCTTAAGTTTGGTACTACGAGTGATTTGTCATAAAAATTTCAATTTGGAACAGTTGCTCCTTTTGATCTATTGATGCTAAGCACTCACAACGTTGACATTTGACTGCATTTCCATGACAGTTCTTGTGGGACTTCCAATGCTAGGAATATTCACACACATACACGAACACACTTGTATAAATATCTTAAGACTGTCAGATACCACCGAGGTGGTTGACACTATTATGACAGGTTATTCTTTTGGCTTAAGCACTGTAAATAACAGTGGCCCTGTTTCATATTTTAGAATCAATCTTCATGTAAATGGACATGCTACTGTTCTGAAAATTGATAGCTTTTTGGGTTCTGTGAGAGAGAAAAATAAGTCAGGCTAATGCACACACTGGAATGGTTGCCATGGAAGCTGAATACTATGGCAAGACATTGCCACAATAAGTAACTCTGATAAAGCAAAATAGCTAGGTACTTCCCATATGGAGGACTACAGGAGCTATAACTATCAATGTTACTGCATTGGCCAATGGGAATGGTTTAATCTGCCTGGTTGCACACAAAACACAGTAGTTATAATTAGCAGTTTATAACTTTAAAATTATATTCCCTATGGCTACTCCACAGGGACAAAAATCAATGTAGGTGCTACATGGGTCAAGCGGGTTAACAGCTAAACAGCCCAACTTTAAAGAGCTGGGGAAGGTGTTCTAGCTACCTTCAATTTAAATGGTTATTATTTACTTCATTCACATACCCACTGCTCCGTGTCCAGTGGTGTGAAGTGGTGTGAAGTGGTGCGGTCCTACGGCCCAAACGCTGTCTAGTGGGAGAGTCGACAGTCACAGCCCCCACTTCACCCAGTTGATCTAGCCTTCAATTTTAATTAGTCAGTGCATTCCAGAACGGTACCGTTTCCGTAAATTAAGAGCGGACCTTAAATTAATTGTATGGTTGGCAAAAATAGGTTAACCACAAGTTCCGCTTGGAGCAGCCTGGGAATGTATTCCCTTACCCTTCGGGTGCTTGGGATGTAACTGAGAGATGCTGTGATTATATCCATGAAAATAGGAAATATTTAGATTAAAAACCTTTATTTTTAGATAATGAATTTACCTAAATTTCTAGCCCTACTACTTACACCATGTATAACTATTTTCAAATGCTTTTTATTGGACATTAGGTTGTCATTAGGGGTGTCCATGGGCTCAAAATCAAAACCATGCAAACCGGACCCCCCTTTATACCTGCCATTATTTTTTTTCCTTCCATGAACAAGGTTGTCTCAGGATCTCACAAAGCCATGATGAACACTGGATTTCTGGTTGCAAACATCACTAGCAACCAATACAATAGAACCACCCTAACCAGTTGCTGCAATATTGATCCCAAATGAATGGAAGGATACCTGATTCATGAGTTCTACACAAATTTGATATGAAAATTCCATTGGAATGGTTATTTGAGCCTTTGATGGATTTTTTTATTTTTTATTTTTTTTTATTTTTATTTTTATTTTTTTAATTTTGATTAAAAAATTTTTTTTTATGAAAATGTTACAGGGACAAAAAGTATCTAAAGCAACCATTTTCAAGTGATTTCTTTTGGTTGATGACTAACTCCTCACAGTACTTTTGTTTGGAAAGTAGTATAATACTAAGGTTTCCTTAAAGACATGTTGGTCATGTGATTTCCTTTTCAAATCATCAGAACAGCTAGTAATCCAATATGGATACCAATCGTGTCAGAGAGATAGAGGAAACTTTAACTTAGAATCCAGAAATTCTAGAATGGTGTATTAAACAGGTGGGAAATCAAACCAAATAATTATTAAGGCCGTATGGCTCAATATCTTGGTTGGTTTTTCTTACTCTTTAATTATGCTGTACAATCTATATGTAAAGAATATACATCTTACAACATAGAGCAAAATAGTAACTGTTTGTGAAGGGTGAATAATACCACAGCTATGGTGATACCCATTCCAAAATGCTTTAATATGCAAGGGAAGATACAATACATTAAAAGTGGAGGAGGGGAGGGGGGGGGGGGGGTTATGAAGTTTATGTCACTTCTGAGAATCGAATATTATAAAAGCAAACAAAGATGGGGAATCATTTTAAGTTGGAAGTGCCTGATATTAAAAAATTTTTAAAAATGAGAATTTACGAGCTGAAACTGTTTAGACAAACCTCTCATAATCATCGATTAAAGTTTTTACCATCGGAAGTAAATCTAAAATGAATAGTGTATGTTGCGAATATTTAAAAGCACTCAATTATTAAGTATCATCATGTCATTGTAGAGTGCATAGAAATTAGGACACTTTTTACCAGAAAAGGACCTTTTTCATGTTGTAGAGGTGACTAGGATTGTTACATATAGATGAAAGAGCTGGTGTTTGGTCGGTAGATTTGCTTGAAAAAATTTTCCTTTCTAGACAGAATTTTTTTTTTTTTTTTTTTTTTTTTTGAACTAATTTCCTTTATATCAGAGTTACACTGTTTAATTACATTTTGTATAGTTGGAATTCTTTATGTTCATGCTAACATGTCAGCATCTTCATAGGAGGATATGTTCAACTCTTACATTCATTACCATTAGCTGCATTTATCAGGGGGTTTTCAATAGCAAGGACTGAGGGAATGTGCTCATTAAATCAATCTTCTAGCTTACAATGGAGTAGATCACATGCTCTAAGTAAAATTGCCAGAAGTACGCTTTTGCAGATGTAAATATATTTGGCCGCACTCCCATTTTTTTCCTGAAGTTTTAAGTAATGAGGCAATTCTGGCTGGTCAATATTGTTCTCAACAGTGGTCACACTCATATCATAGATTAGTTGAAATTATTTTCAGACCATATTATTTTTTAAAATTGTATTGTTTTGCAGCAGAAGGAGCATCCTGCAAAACCATATCAGATTTTGTTGCTGTCTGTTTGTTGTTTATTTTTTCAATATGATGGAAATTTGCTCTGCTACACTGAAAAAAGTGACTGGTCTCTTTTCAAACATGACGATAAACATATCCAATGATTGCAGTAAACCACCTGCTTTCAAATTTAATTATCATTCCTTCAAGAGATTCCTTCTAAAGCCTCTAAAAAGAACATCTTCCATGTTAACAGTTCTTGGAGTCCATCTTGGGGGGGGGGACATAAGGATTGATTGAAAAGATATACAATATTTTGGAGGAAAAATAAATTTTAGTTTATTCATTCTTTAACTATTTCAAGAACATTCTCAATACATGGAAGCTATCTTCCAATATCTTGAAGCTAAGACAGTTACTGTAACAGAATATCTATTCCAAATCTGGCTGCCACACCAGGTCTTCTTCTTGCCATATTTGTTGCCTCATCACAAGCCTGTCCTTGACATAATGATGCTGAGAGGTTGCTCTTGTGTCAGGAAGATTAAACAAACCAACAGAATCCACTTGATATTCTAATTTGAATTCTTCCAATGGATAAACAAATTTAACTGTTCACTCTTTATTATTGTTATTTACATCCCTTGCTTCATCAGCAATGATTGATAACCAAGAAGGTATTGTTGCCTAAATTGTATTATAAAAGGCTGTAATTGTCATGGAAGGTTTTGTGAGGCAATTACTGTATTATTTTTGCACATAGAAATCAACAGGGGATTCTGCTGCAAACTGTGAACAGAATTACTGGTTTTTGCCTGGTAATATATCTACTGGCTGTAGCAGGCTTTCCAACCTCCACAAAATTTTATGAGGGTGATTACATGGTGGTTTGTGGTTTCTATACATATTTTTTAAAACTAAATATTTGCCTGTCAGCCAACAATGTAGTAGACTTCATGGTGAAGCACATTTCTTACATAACATTGTAATTCTTTCCATACTCGGTTTTTATTATTCGTTTTTAGTTCCATGGCAAAAGGAAAAGGCTAATTGCAAAGAAAGGATATTAATGTTTTAAATAAAACTTAATGAATTTGAATAATGCTGTATCAATTTTTAAAAATTATAATAATGATTTTATTTTTTATTATAATGGCCAGGAATTAAAAAATAAATAAATCATTATTTAAATTAGTTTCCAGGAGTGCGGAGGTGAAAATAAATGAAAAATAAATATTAAAAATATATTTAATTTAGAAAGCCCCAGATTGCAATATAGAAGCAGGGGCAGATCTTGCAATTATTAAAAGTGGGGGTTGTGGCCACAACTTTAACCACTCCTACAAATTATGACCACAGCCACTGCATAGCAGACAGTGCACCAGCACCCAAAATTTAGATCATAGCATATCATTATTAAAATAATCAACACCAACACTTCGGAATATACAATCATATCATAATATATCATTGTCAAATGAAGAAGCATGAAAAAGTCTTCTTGGATTGGCTTGAACTAATGCCTGATAAACTTCATCCAAATGTAACATCCAATTCCGCCTGTGTGGTATTCTTTCCTATGTTAAACCAGAATCTCCTAAGTAAAATAAATCCCCAGAGTGCATGGCAATGACAGATCTGACAAACACTACTCACTCATAGTGGACCTCAAATAGGTCTCTATTCTTCTCAGAAGAGAAAATCATCTTTCTGCCTCAGACTAGAAATACAGAGTATGAAAGCAATTACTAGGAGACAGTGAGTGTTAGGGAATGAATCCTTATCAAAAGCGCTAAGAGCTAGGAGTAGATTATCTGGTAGCTAAGTGAGTTTCATCCATGTCCATACCAAAAGTGAGTAGGTTGGTAGCACAAATTGCACAACAAATAATTTTGTTATTGCATGGAATTGAAAAGTGGACTGAGCTAGTTAGCAGACTTTCAGTGCATGTGCAAACTTAGTCCATCTTAATATTATTTAGATAGATTCTGAGCATTAAATTGATTTTTCCTTCCCTCCCATAAGACATACACTCCCTACGACAATTCATCTTGAAAGACATGTCTTTCAATAAGACTTGCCCTCCCATAAGACATGTCCTACCATAAGACATGTACTCCCATAAGACATGTCCTCCCCGTAAGACAATTTTGTGACCACAGCCCACCAAAGGTGGGCCTAGCAAGCAATGCAGCCAAGGCCACATTTTGAGTGCTAGGTAACAAAATAATGATGTGATTTATTATTAAAAAAATTCTTTATTTCACTTGATGAGTCTTAGTTCACCCATAAAATGGTTGTTATTCATTATTATATTCACATTTTTGAATCACAGAATGTGTAGATAATGTGATGGCTGTAATATTAGAGAAACAATGAACCTGTTCATGAATAGAAATAATTAATGTTTTGGTTGGATAATATTGAAAATAATGATAATTCCAGGACAGTACATGTAAAATCATTGAAAGTTTATAAAATTTTTGCATGCAACTGAACATGTAATATTCACTTAATCCAATAAAAATTCTGAAACAGAACTTGCTTCACATCTGCTTTCATTAAACAGGCTGAAATGGTAACCTTGTTCCGAAAAGGCATTTTTGACTTGATAATCCATGAAAGAACCCTCAATCACGCCGTCATTAGGCTCTGAAACTTCATAGATTGGACCAGACTGCTTGCTTCCCACAAACAGACAAGGTGTTTGTTCAAACTCCCAATTGAATGGGAGGAGTTTTCCTGTGTATCTACGAGGATTATCTCTGGTAGTGAGGCTGACCACCAACCTGTTTGTAGCTTTATTCCCATCCTTTAGCAGACCATTGAAAGGCTCAACAGTAACTGGAATATTCCAAAATTGACCTGCAAGATGTACAACATTAGGAATAGGAAATGAAGATTTCGAACACTATATGAATCAATATTGTTTCCAATTATTGACGTTCATTTAACATTCATTATGTAAAGCTCAGTCCTAAAATTTGTAGTACATATTTACCAAAGAAAAAGGGAAGATATGTAACTATAGCTGTACAGTTATATATATATTTATTCATATGTATGAGTGTTTGTCTTTCAACTACCGGTACCATGGTCACTGTGGTCAGTAATACATCACAAGACCTGTATAATTTTCATGATTTAATAGGCCAAAAGTGAAGTAAGTTGGTTTTTGAATTGTACGGATAGGTATATTGAACTGGCAGTCTTTGGTTGTCAGTTGTAATTAGCCAAAATGTTAAAACTTAACGTGATTCCATACACTCTGCTGTCTATGGAGTTTTAATGCAGAAACCCCCAAATCTTGCACAGGTAACCTGAAATCCTGATGTAGGAGACATTTTTTTGGGATTGTTCAACACCTTATAATTAGTGTAATTTCTTTAAGGCTGGCACTGATTTACAGAAAACACAATCAAGTCATATCTCATGTAATAATAGGTCAATTCTGTAAATTTGACTATGGATCTTGGGGGGGGGGGGGGGGGGGGAGGGGAGGGGAAAGGAATTTTTAAATTTCCATTTTAAAAACCCCTTAAAACCATGGCTCAGTAATTAAACAACTGGTCTCTCAAGCTGAAAGGTATCCTTCAAGCCTGGAGTAGGTTAAAAAAAATTTCCTTTTGTTTCCCCCACCCCCCCCCCCCCTTTACTTCCTTCCTTCTGTTCTAACAGTCTCTCGAAAATTTTCTACAAAGGCCAGCACTATTTAGCCAGAGTGAAAGAATTCAATTTTCTCAAAATGTGCTCAACTTGTAATTGATTTGTTGCAGCAGCAGTATGCTGCTAAAGCATGATGTTACCCTGGAAAATTTTAAGCTCATGAATAATTTTTATTCATATAAAGCATATAAAATGCAGCCAAAGCACTGGATCCTTACTCCCTGGATGTAGCCATTGCATTCATCTTTAGAAATATATTGAGACAATGAAAAACGAATTACCACTTTATTTGGTAGACTATAATGATAATGATGGGAACCTTTGCCCCTAAAAGTGGTGGTGGGAAGGAGATTTTCCAGGTGCATTCTGACTGTGCGTCAGGTTTCTCAAAAGTTATTTTTATACAACCTTCTTATGCAGCATCATGTGTTTGTTCTTATGCTAAAGGCATCCATAGCCCATGCCATTAAATTGATATCACACTCTGTAGAAGAGACACTAAGCAGCATATTCACAGAGTTGTCTAGGTCACAAAACAGATAAAAAGAAGTCTGCGCACCTTTACTAACACTTTGAAATTATGCTAATTAGGGGCCTTAACAGGCCCAAAGGTGTGTCCTTTTTCAGAACTAATTTAATACTTCCTCAAGGATACCTGTGTGTCAAATTTGGTGATTTTTGCCAAATTAGAAGAATATACCCAGTGTTGCCTGGGTCATAAATATATAGCAAGAAACAAAATATATTGGTGAGCTGAACTCTGGAGGCCTTCAATTATTCTGACCTTACCATTTGAAGAATTTAGATTAATTCACTGCCTTTATTTCCTTTAAAAATGTCCTTTTGAATGGGACCAGATCACACATTATGACTTGGTATTACTAATGAATAGTAATGTTTTAAAATAGACATATGTCCGAGCTCTAGCCCTAACCACATTTCCCTGAAATTTCAGGACGATAGGTCCAGGCAACTGGGAGGAGATAGCGAATACACATACATACAGACATAGAGACAGACCAATTACATATCATAGTATGGATGCAGGTAAACAACACTGTTTCTGAAAATTTAGCATTTTTTCTTTTTATTTAATAGCAATATACAAACGGATAATATTTGTTTCAGGAACAGGCTTGTGTAAAAAAAACCTCTCATTAAAAAGGAGGCAATTTTACATATCTATAGAATTATGTAACTCTACCTAAAAATCCATGTGCTTCTCTATGGCCAAAATTCAGTCCTCTCATTACTACAAACTTTATTATGTGTGCCTTAATGGAGCCTCCTGGATAATAATGGTCCATCAAAATCTGTTCCTCACATATCACCCACATGACAAGTGTAACATCAGCACAATTTGGAACTGATATACGAGCACGGTTCCTGTACCTCCTGATGTTAATACCTCCAAAAGAATATCGTTCCATTTGAGTGAGGTATACATTATTGACAGAAGTTTTACACTGATCAACATCCACTTTTATATTCACACATTGATCATTATTGTCCACAGCTCTTACACCAATCTTGTTGATCACAGTCAAGTGCTGGGTGAGAGCACTATAGTGAGCGTTGACACTTGCACACTCATCAGTGACCAAACTGAACCATTTTGCTGGCTGGCCATGGATTTCGTAGCATAGAGAAAGTTTGTCAATATTTAGCAATTGCAGTTGTTCCTCTGAAACCATGACTGGCACAGTGAATAGAGGGTCAGCAGTTATTGTATCGTTTACATCAATGTTGCTATCTGCAAAGCAGTAAACAAAAAGAAGAAATATGAAGGCATGATAACTAATAATTCCACTACAGGTTAAATGACATCTACTGCAATAAACATTATGCAGTCATAGGTTTTATGTAGTACTTTAATTTCCATACAGATAGGAAGGAATGATAACTAAATAAAGCTAGATTATCTGCTTTCAATTAATACCAAAAAAGTTGTTAAATGAAAAAAAAAAGAAAGACTTAAAAAAAAAAATCCCTCTATTATATCAAACTATCTAAGATATTGAAAATCATTGTACCATCAGCATCATGAATGATGAGTTGAGAACGATTCATTACTATTTGTATGTGATCACTGGGAAATGGAAGGGAACGGCCATCACTTATTTCCAGAGAATTTCCTGTCAAGATCAATTCAATTGTTTCGTTGTCTTCTCTGACATCATCTGAGATGATATCAACGGTAAGTTCATGTGAATTCAGAGTGCTTGTAAACTGAAGTGGAGTTGGTGCCACTGGAACATAGTCAAGTCCAGCTGTAAGTTGTGGTAAATAATTATAATTAATAAGAATAATATTTAATATTTGCTTTAGTGCTAACAATAATTCTGATGTGCTCAAAAGTGCACATAGAGACATAATGAAAATGCATACATGAAAATATTATTTGCTTATGAACATTAACTTTCACCAATAATTTCTAGTTTGTAGATGCATTGTTATATACTGTGGATGAATTACATGGGGATTCACTTATTAAGATAATGTAGAAGTGTTGGACTGCACTGACTAAGTATTAAATTAGACTACTTATGCTCCATTAAATTAATAATTTTGTTTAGCCTGATGTTCATCTATAAATAGCTATTAATAATTATTTTGAAAGTTATAACTGGAGGAAAAAATACAGCAGCAACAGTAAGTAGAACTATCAGTTGCTCAATCATCCCATATTTTAATGAAAGGAATCACTTTAAGGAGGAAAGATACCTACCAGTAGCAGTGGTCCCTGGACTATTGTCATTGGTTGAGACCAACAAAATCACAGTCAAGCCATCTTCTATAGTGCCACTCATAAGTGATACTGTCAGCACAGCAGTGCCATTATCTTCATCCACTCCTCTTAATTCAGAATCAAATCCAATCCCCAAATCTAAAGATGAAGAAAGTTGGTTATGAAAAACAAGCTAACTCCTCTAATGTCACTTTTATTTCATAGTTGTTGAATCCCTACTGTTGAGCATGCCACAGTGTTGTATTGCAAGATCACTATAGCTATTACCATATGTATCCTTGGACAAGATATTTGAGGTGATCATAAAAGTCAAAAAAACTGTTGTTTCTTTAATATGATGGATGAGGGGTAAAATGTTGTTTTCTTGCCAAAATTAAAAAAGGCTACTAAACACAAAGAATAGCATGCATTTCCCCCTGTCAGCTTAGAAACTAATAGTGATTGAAAAAGCAGTGTCCAACCAAATCTTAAAATGATCATACATGGCTCTGTCCAAAAATACACATTTTATATGGAAATAACCTCTCAATATCTTCACTTAAAGTGGAACTGAACAGAGTTTGTAATACAAGGTGTATTAGTGGCAAGAGTAGGTAGCCTTCATGGATTCATGGAGTGATATTTCATGAATGTTTGTGTATTATTTTTCAATACTTGGATTATATAAAGTAGATAATAATACTTACAAATTGTAGTAAACATTCTGTGGCAAATAACAAAGAAATATTAGTTTTGAGTTTTTGCTGCCATTACAGGTAAACGAAAAACACCTATGACAAAATTGCTAAAAAAAAACTCTAAAAAATGTAAAAATTTGATATTTTTCTTACCATCATCATCAAATATGCTAAAATTAACAGCGGCGGGGCTAATAGATACTCGTGGAAGAGGTGATCCAACCATTTGAAGACTTGCTTGGAAGTTTTCAGCATCCTCAAATATTCCATCATTTATAAGTGAAATATTAATAGCTGAGTGATCAGAGGATACAATTTGAATCAAGGCCTCCATGGTGGAAATTGCTGTAAAGTCACTGCCAACTGAATAATATATTTAGAAATTGTAAATATACCATTAATAATTAATTAATTAAGTAATAACATTCTCAGGCAATTTTAAGGACACCCATATGCATCTATACCAAAGAAAATGAGATGAATATAAAACAAAGTAAAAGGTCCCTGAAAATCATACAAATATATTTACTAATACACCGTTTACTTATACGTCACCTAGACTGTAATCTCAGCTTCTTTTGCCATCCATTCAATGAAAAATTGTAACAATCACTTATCGGGTAACATTAGAATTAGCAGAAATGTTTATTATGTTCATCTTTAATATATACCTTTGGGTCTATTGTTTTTACATATTTATCTTGGCCAATTGTTATATTGCTTCCTTCTTAAAGAAAGACTTCTTCAGAAAAGTTTGTAGCATTAGGAGACTACTGTTACCCGATAAGTAATATTTAAAATAGCCAAAAAAAATTTATATGTGACTCAAGAGACAATTACACAACAGCTGCAAACTACCAAGATCAGGAAAAAATCTCCGACTGACAAGACCAGCATGCTTCCCAAAAGGTGCTCGTTCAAAGGATTACATGAAATCATGACACTTCCATATGAACAGAAAATGTAACAGCCAAGTTTACAGTAATCTATGCTGGAGTTTATTCATACCATCATTAAAAGTTGTTGGTTCTATCAGCAAGATCATTGGATGTTGGAAAAATTTGGAGGAGTCCTTATGTGATTTGTTCCATTATTGTTCCAGAATTGTACAACTCATCATTCATGAATGTTGCATGATATATGTGATCTCAAAGACACGGATAATTGGGCCATGACAGTGGGTGCAGCAATGCTACTGGAGTCAATTTCCGATTAATCTGACACATTTAACAAATGCACACACATCTCCACTTCTTCATCAATGCCAGGGCAGCAAACATATCCTCTAGCAACATTTTTTATACTTGCAATCCCAGGGCGGGTTTGATGTAACATTATCAAACCCTGGATCTTACACTTGGATGGCACCACTACTGTTTCCTAACAACACACACCCATTTTCAACACTGTATGAGCATAGTTGTAACTCCTTACTTGGATAATTTCTGTGGGTCTGAATGATTGGAGGTTGGCAGAGGCACTTAGCATATGCATCTGTACTGGTATTGGCACTGTTTTTCCCTTCCTTAAACCGAATAGAGCATATGCTCTAGTGTGTAATAGAGTAGCTATATGTAATGTTGTCCAATGTCTTTATCAAGACACATCAATAATTATGAATGAGAACATTTGTTTGGTGAACTTCCACTTAATTTAATAAATAAATGCTTATAAGCGGTACACTGAAATCTATTGAGAAATGATCTGTGAGACCCCTACCATGTCCAATAACTATTTCCAATTAGATCACCTCTCAAATAAGACCAATTGGAGATCGTTCCATGCGTGGTCTTAATAGGGAGGGATAACTGTATTTACAATGGCCAAAGTTTCTATTGAGACTCAAGAGGCAATCACATAACCGATAACTAAATAATCATGAAAAGATAAGGATTTCAACTATCCAACTGACAGCACACATGCACTTCCAAAATGGCTCTAATTCAGATGATTACACAATATAATGACACTTTCCATTGCACGACAGAAACAAACAAGTAATTAGTTAACCAACACTATTACTTCAATTCTTACAAACAAGTAATTAGTTAACAAACACTATTACTTCAATTCTTGGTGGTATTTTTTTATAGAAACATTATTACATATAGCAAAATTTGGATCTCTCTTTACATAAAGTAGAGAACACACCCATGCTACACACGGAATCTCAATTTTGTTGAGTCGATCATAGGATCCAAATTTCAAAAAATCTGCTGGTTTGGCATAACAATCGCTGGTGTAGGATGTGTTTATCCTGAAGAGTGATTTTTATTTGGCATGGCACTTCGGTGATAGAAGTAAATACATGCAATATACATGCATGCCTATGAATTGTTTTTAGGCTGACACACCCAGAGGAAGATGTGTGGCCGGATGAGACCCTGCCCATGTTACACCCTGAGTCAAATTATGTATGCATGCCAAGTTTTAGGTTTGTAGCTTCAAGGGTTTGTTTGGCCAAAATACCATTTTTTCGGCCTGACATGAAGACAAGAAGGTGTGGCCTTATATTCTTTAAATGTTCTCTTGGTGACACTGATTCCAAATATATATAATTTCATGAGTATAATTACTAAGGTCCAAGTGTTTATTTGAAGTATCATTTTTGGCATTTTTTTTGCCATACACACAAATAGGAGAATGTGTGGTCAGGAGGGACCCACCCTGGGTTACTCCCGTCTATGCATACTAAGTTTTAGGCCTGTAGTTGAAGCATTTTTATGACGAAAGTACCATTTTTGGCTCTTTTTTAACAGAAAGGAGTTTGGCTATATAGGCATTCTTAAAACATTCCCCTGGAGGCACTGATTATAAATATATGTGTTCGCGATAGAACTCCACCCGTGGGATATCACAATTTAATTTAAGCGTGAACCTAGGACACACAAGCAAAAAACAAAACAAATTATTCTATCTTCATAGTATAGATTCAGAACTAATAAACAGGTTGGCACTTTTGTATTCTTTGGAATCAAATGATTTTTGATGATTTGTTTTGTGCATTTATCTCAAGCGTGTTATTGGACTATGAAATAATACATTACCAAGAGCTGTTCCATTAGTGAGTGTGAGTTGGAGAGGAATCACAATTCCTTGTATAGATCCTGAAGTGATCCCCACTGCTGCTGTAACATTACCATCCTCCTCATTTGCACTAAATGAACTGCTCAGGAACCCAACACTTACATCTGTAAAGAAATAATGAAAAGGACAGCATAAATTAAGTTGTGATATCCCATATCTGTATAGAGGGATAACAGATAACTCTCTATAATAAAGGTGAAAAATTAATTAAATATTGCCTATAAATGACCAAAGGAATGAACCACAAATAATTTTAAAAAATAAACTCTGAGATCATAACACACTGATTATAAAAATCTGAATTAAAAAAAAGAAGCTCTGTGTTCAACCATTTCTGAGTTATAAAGCAGCAATTTTTTTTTTAACATGTGTGTGTTGAGTTGCAAAAGAAATGAAAAAGTGCTGTACATTAATTCCACCTGGATATTCAATTCTATGAATCAATCTCTCCCTCCCTATTTATCTCTGATCCATTCCATGCATATTATCTCCTGTAGTATGGATTCTCTTCATAGTAATTTTATAACCATAGGATTTTAATTATATATCCTTTCTCGTCCTGTGAGGGTAAACTGACCATCTAATTGCATTGTAACATGATATAGGGACTGTATGGGATGTTAAATCACATATACTAATCATGATAAGCCTTAAAATAAACACTATTCTTGGCACAACATGGTACTATGGATATCAACTTAGCTCCTCCTTGTAATCCAAAATGGGTAAGTTACCATCATCATCCAGGATGATAATTTCAGTTACATTAGGGTTAACCATCACTCCAGGTTGAGCAATAGTTTCATCCAGAGCAATTACAGCAAATATCAACTCGTCTTCTTCTCTCACTGTGTCATCAATGATATCCAGAGGGAAACAGGTTGATCTGTTCCTGTTGAGCAGTTCTGGTCCAGCAGTGAATTGAATTCTCCCTTGGCTTAAAGTGGCACCTGCATAATTTGTATTGTTGCTATGTCAATTTATTATAAACTCTTGTTTTAAATTACATTGGAGTACAAAACTCAAAATATAGCTACAAAAAGTATTAACTAACATTGCCCATCCATTGCGTACAATTTTCTCCACCAATATACCAGTGCATTACTGATATAAAGAAATTTAAACTTTATACTTGGTTCACAATACAATGCTAAGCTTATGGAATGACACAATGTATCCCCTCCCAAAAACACTAGAAGTATTTAATCAACTCAAATTATTCATTTAACAGTGGATGGTATGTGAATTAATTTTACTGACCTGTTGTTCCTGTTCTTGTTTCATATAATATAATGATATCAAAGTTGAGAGGTTCCTCTGCTGGAGGGTTGGTTAGTCTGACACAGATTGGTACACTGGAAGAAGACTCACTCACAGTGTGGCGCAGCTGCTCAAACCCAACTTGTGCCTCTAAAAAAGTAATGGAAATAATAATAATGGTCTTATTATAATAGAGCTGAGTGAGTGAGTGTGACATGTGTGGCGTGTGTGTGTGTGTGGCATGTGTGGCGTGTGTGTGTGTGTGTGTGTGTGTGTGTGTGTGTGTGTGTGTGTGTGTGTGTGTGTGTGTGTGTGTGTGTGTGTGCGCGCGTGCGTGTGCATGTGCGTGCATGCGTGTGTGCGTACGTTGCGTGCATGCATATGAATGTGTAACTAAACATACAAAATACAAATAGTGATGCTATCTAGCTGACTGCCGTAATAACTTTGGTTCAGTCTGATTACTTAAAGGGATGCAACATTTTTGTTGCTGTGTTCTTGTCCAAAATACAGCCTGGATTCTTCTTCCAGGTCAGGCACTGGTGCTTCCTTGGTAGCATCACAAAAACCTCTCCTCTCAGAAAAGAGAAAGAAATCAAGAGAGCAAGATATGAAGACACATTTTATAATCAACTGAATGGGTTCTCCTACCAACTGAAGAAGTTGTCCAACATGATGAAAATCCTATATCTTTTTTATTGCTTCTCCAGTTATATTCTGCTCCCTATGTCATCCTGGTCTCGCAAAATTTCTTAGAATTTCATATATAGTTTTAATAAAAAAGTTGGAGTTATCTAAAGCAGTACTTTTGGCCAAATTTATTAAGTGTAAATATTTTAAGGATCGAAAATTTAATAACCATGTCTTTATAGCAACAGAACAAAAGAAAAATAGAACAATAATTAATACCTGTTGCACACCTAGTAGGTACCCATGGTTCAAGAGTTTATTTTTGGTTAAATACACAGGTAGGCACACAGGGAGGTAACGAAAATAATATATAAGATAATATGAAGGAAAAATAAATAAATAAAAGATATAAATTAATTACTTAAAATCTATTCCTAAATTTCCAATCCATTTGTTATTTTAAAATAAAAATAACAGCCAAAAAAACAACAACAAACTTTTCAAGTATTCCTTTTTCTTTATTTTTAAAGAGAAATGAATATTGAATCAACTCATAACAATCAAAAAATAATGCAGCTACTGATAATTTTGATTATATTTATATCAATATCAATAATATATAATATTGTAATTTACTGTTGAACTTTGCAGCATCTTTTTTAAATTATATACTGTGTCTTTAGTACTAAGAATAATTAATTAATTCACAATTTTAGTGAATGAAAAAGATCAAAGAATAATCGTGGCAATATCTTACCATCATTGTCTATGATGACAATTTGAGTATCAGAAGATGAAATTTCAGAAGAAAAGGTTGAAGGAAATATATCAGTAACTATTGCTGTTAATTGGAAAGCTTCAATTCTTTCAGCAACATCATCTGCATTTATCAGAATATCCAACGAAATATTTTGGATGGAAGGTGGTATCTCCCTGATAATAGACATCACTCCAATGCTACCAACAAGATAATCATAGTTGATAAGATTAGAAGCACTCTGAAGTGTGGCTGGAGGAATGTTGCCAGATGGGTCTCCTAAAGTTACATTGATTTCAAATGTCCTCTCTGTTATTTGATCGTCATCTTTAATTATGAATACCTGGTCTCTGATAGCTTCAAGGCTGTCTGGCTCCAGAAAACTATAGGAGTCAAACTCAAAAATTATTTGAATATCTGTAAGGGGAAACATAATTAACAATCTAAATGAATAAGTAATAAACGAATGAAAATGATTATATATATATATATATATATATATATATATATATATATATATACAGAGATGTTTGTGAAGACTAGAAGTAATAAACAAATGAAAATGACTATATATATAGAGAGAGAGAGAGAGAGAGAGAGATAGAGAGAGAGAGAGAGATGTTTGTGAAGATTAGAATTTTTAGGTGTTTTCATGTATATCATAGAATGCATTTTCCTCCTATTCATGAAGCTAATCATCTTTGTATGGTCTGAATAATAAGTGTATTGGGGACAGTAATTCATCTTTTCTGGTTATTTTGAGGTTGCTATTCTTAAAAGTTGGAAATGTGTAAATAATCCATATTGAAACATTTTGTGCAAGCACTTCTATATCAGAGGTTTTGTAGATTTGATTCTTCAATTATCAAGCATGTCAGGTGAGGGGAGTGAAGATACAGAAATACCATAATCAAGTGTCCTCTAAGAAATGGAGAGAGAGAGAGATGAATCAATATATGGGGCCAACTTATCAATTTAATCCCACATGTAAAAAAATGAAAAATGAAAATGGATAACTAATGCTTGCAATTCAATTCATAATCTTGTTTGTCCGACAGATTAGAGAAATAAGATTCAATACATGGAGAAAAGAGGAGAGAAAGAATAAAATTAAAAAACAACTTAAGAAAAGAAATGCAGAATAATTTGCTGCTTAGTAATTTCAATATTTTGCATACCTTTGATATACTATTATATTACTGCATTGTTATCAGTTTGGCCACCTGCATTTAGACCTATCTAGCAATAAATAGAAAGGCTATATAATAATCTTGAAACTACAAATTAAATTAAAAGATGCTAATGCTATAAAAGAAGTTTTATTATATTGGGCATATTAATTCATTTGCAATATTAATGAAAATTTCTATTATTCATTTTTGTTTGCTATATATCTCAGTATGCCTACTACTAAAAGAAACTTACCATCATCATCCACAATAAAGCACATGCTTGTATTCAGAGCATCATTCCTTATAAGATCGAAGTTGACAGCATTAACCACTTCCAAGTGAGCAATGAAAATCTGCTCATTATTCTCATCAATTATGTCATCCTCAATAGCAATATTAGCTGGCATTGTGTTTATTGGGGAAGATTCAAATTCACTGGCAGGAAATGTGATATTTAATACAGTGCTGTCAAAGTCATCAGAAGCTGTATATGAATAATGTTATAAACAATAGGTTCTCATACATTTAATTAATATTATTCAACATTTCATATTGTGCTGTACAAGATAATATTGCCATAACTACAGTTGATTTAGGATATGAAATAAACATTGCATAAATACATTTATTGCACACATCTACACTCTGAAAATAAATTAAAAAAATTAGCATGCACAAGTTAATTTTGTAATATGCAATAACTTGAACATTTATATTACTGAATATCCATCAGTTAGAAATTCTGTTGTTAATAATCAAGCCTTTAGATAATATTGAGCACTTCCAAAAGTATCTACTGTATATTTGGTGTCATCAGCATGAAATGTAACTACACAGATTAGATATTTATTTTTTCCTACAATTAACATAGAAATGATTTTCACATGTGTTAACTCACTCGCTTGAGAACTTGGATCACCAATGCCATCTTCATTTATTACTCCAAGTGTTAGTGCTTGGGATAGAGTTAAAGGAGTCACTGTGAGAGAAATAGGACTTTCCAGTCGGACACCTGAGGTGCTGGTTATTCTAACAGGTATCACAGCATTGAGGCCCTCAGTTGTAGTATATACAAGGTCACTCAACATGAAAAATATTTCTGGAAATGAAAGAATGACATAAAATGTGTCATACTTCACAACTGCAATATGAGTAGCATCATATTACATCTGTTCCATCTATAATAAATATATTAATATTGATAGAATTAATTGACAGTACATTATATATTCTATGCATAACAAATATTATATAGAGCTACTTCAAGTGTATGACTCAGTAGAAACTATGTATATATACATATATATGTAAATGTGTATGCATTCATGCATGTATACATATACACATACATATATACATGTATATATATACATATATAGACATACATGCACACGCATATACATATGTACAGACAGACAGACAGATGGAAGGACACAATTACATACAGACTGACAGATAGATAGATATTACATACCTGCCTACCTACCTACCAACCGACGACCGACCAACCGGCCGACCGACCGACCGGCCGACTGACCGGCCGACTGACCGGCTGACTGACCGGCCGACCGACTGACCAGCCGACCGACCGACCGACTGACCGGCCGACCGACTGACCGGCCGACCGACTGACTGGCCGACCGACTGACCGGCCGACCGACTGACCGGCCGACCGACTGACCGGCCGACTGACCGACCGGCCGACCGGCCGACCGACCTATTACCTACCTACCTACCTACCTACCTACCTTCCTACAAACCTACATATCTACATACATACATACTTACACACATACATACTTACACATACATACATGCATGCATGCATGCATGCATGCATGCATACATACATACATACATACATACATACATACATACATACATACATACATACATACATACATACATACATACATACATACATACATACATACATACATACATACATACATACATACATACATATGTGGAAATGCTCAACTATGAGAGTTTAGGTAGAAGTTCAATTTATCTCTTTCAGAATATGCAAGACCTTACAAGAAATCATCAAGGCTATTTATATAAAAATCAGATGACAAGTGAATATTTCAGAAGGATGACACTAATCAAACAAACAAATAACATTACAATGTTCAACTAAGGCTAACTAATAGCAGCATTAATGTTCTATTCAGACAGCTAACAACAATATATATCATACCTCAAATAATTAAAATACCACATTTACATTAACACATTAACATTAATATATTACTGTTCTATTCAGGAAAACCAATAACAATTAACATTTAAATTTATTAATTTAGTTCAATGCACTGTCACATACATACATACATACATACATACATACATACATACATACATTCATACATATGTACATATATACATACATACATGCATACATGCATGCATGCATGCATGCATACATGCATACATACATACATACATACATACATACATACATACATACATACATACATACATACATACATACATACATACATACATACATACATACATACATACATACATACATACATACATACATACATACATACATACATACATACATACATACATACATACATATAATAGTTTAGTTGTCAGGAGATTAAGTGGGCAAGTAATGCAAAGACCTACCAACAACTTGATTTCTATTACATCATCCACTTATATGAAATTAATTGGCATTTGATATAATAGCCTTTATTTTATAAGCATTATAGTGTGCTATTGCAATATTGATTAACAAATGAATAATTGGACACACACACACAAACAAATTAAACTACTGACTTTCCACTTGAAAGCAACACATAAAATTAAAAAGGAAGAGGGTAAAAGAAAGGAAAAAGAAAAAATATGTGGGGAGAGTGGGGGGGGGGGGGGGCTGGATTATCCCACACCCTAACCATTCTACGTTTTTCTGGGTTTTTTTTAATGGAAAATTTGAATTTTTTCCCCACCAGGGGTGCCACTTAATGGAAAAACATTTGAGTGTTAAATAAAAGTTGGGTTAACCTCATATCAAGAAAATTTGGGAATCATCTGACTAAAACTCTTGGAGGAGTTTGAAGTCAGACAGACAGACAAACAGACAGAAAGACAAACAGACAAACAGACAGACAGACAGGCAGACAGACAGACAGATGGAGAGACAGACAGACAGAGATTGAGTTCTTACAGCTATTGCGATCATATGCAACAATACATCTTTACCACATAACAGTTGGACACATTTAATAGGAGGGGAACATCACACTGTAGAAGTTCAGCTGCAAGTGGCTATGCATGATTAGCTGCATGTTGGTGAGCAGCCTTGAATAAAAGCTCCAATTGACTGTTTACTGTTTTTCAGTTTCTGAGTTGGCAGGTCTTCAGTTGACAGACACTTCTTTTTCATGATCGTACTTAACTACTGAGCTTCTTATGACATTCCCTTGGTGACACTGATTCTAAATATATATTTATATATATTGGCATGTGGGTCTAGTTACATCACTTTTTCTGAAAAAATTACCATTTTTGGCTTTAAAAAAAAAATGGAATGGGGTGTGGGGTGTATCCATATACTTATGCTTATGAGTTCCTCTAGTGACACTGATGGGACCCACCCCATGGCATTCACAGAGACAAGTTGCGTTTGCATGCCAAAGTATCAGGCTTGTAGCTCCATTCTTTTTTCTGGCAAAAGTACCATTTTTTGCATTTTTAAAAAAATATAAAAGTGGTGTGGCCATAGAGATATGCTTATGCTGTACACCTGATGACACTGATTCAATATATATGGGCTTGTGGGTTTAGCTCCGTTTTAGTATTGTTTTTTTTTGGCTTTTTTTTTTTTTTTTTAATATAAAATGAGTGTGGCCAAATTGACATGCTCATGATATTTCCCAGGTGACACTGATTCTAAATATATATGGGTTCGTGGGTCTAACTTCAGATGTACAAGTGTGAATCATGGACACACAGACAGACAGACAAACTAACAGATAGACTATTCACACTTTATAATATAGATATAGTAAAAGATTTACTAATGTATTTTCATTTTTTTAGTGTTAATGATTCTAGATAAGTAAAAGTTTATGTGGAAACAGTGAGATATTACACACTATATATATATATATATATATATATTTGACCTTCCAATGCTTGTCTTAAATAACAACCAACTGATATCGAACATTACAGTTTCAGTAATGAATAATTAAAATTAAAATACTTTTTATTGAAATAGAAAGAATAAAATGAGTTAGATGCTTAGAGATAGTCATAAGTTAAGGTGAACACAGTATATTTGTGTATTTCAAAGTTATAACTTACCATCAGCATCTTCTATTACCAAAAGAATGTTATCAATAAATACTGCACCAACACTGGATGGTGGTGGTAAACCGGTGGCTACTAGTGAGAGAATCAAGGTCTCATTCAACTCCTGTGTCAAGTTATCCTGAAGGAAAGTGAAGCTCACAGAAAATATCGTTGCCCTATTCGGAGGAAATGTTAATTGAGTGGGAGATGTCAAGTTGAAATCAGAATTATCTGTGAAAAAAAGGAGGTATACAAGAAGTGTAAATTTGGACAAAATAATATGGAACATGATTAAACGCACTCACTGTTGCCAGATTTCAAAATCAAACTATGCCATGCTAGATAAAATAATATGCCAAAGCAATACAAAATCACTATGAAATGTGCAAAAAAAATATGGCAGATCTCTCTAATTTAATGTTATTATTGAATTCTGTTAGCTTCTTCTGTGCCAGAAGAAAAGTGAAATTTCCACATTTCTTAAGAATGATGTGCTATTGAGAGAGTCTGAAACATTTGTCACACTAACATTCGATTTTTTATGTTTTTTAATACTCACAACATGTAAGTAGACTAAACAAGTAGGGAAAATTTCTTGCCCCTCAAATATATATTTTTTACACTTTTATCTTTAAAATAGGTGTAATGACATCTTTATATATATGTATATATATATATATATGTATATATATATATATATATATATATATATATACTAGCAGCATATTCCGGCATTGCTGGCCAATATAGGCTAAAATCCTACCATTTTTGGCTTTTTCTCATTACCCTGGAACTATTTTGTGAAATTTTAGCCCATGTTTTAAGTTGGATCAAAACCTACCATCATGCCGAGTTTTCAGAGAAATCCATTTACCGGTTTGGCCGGAATGAGGGTACAAACATACAGACAGACAGACAGACAGACAGACAGACAGACAGACAGACAGACAGACAGACAGACAGACAGACAGACAGACAGACAGACAGACAGACAGACAGACAGACAGACAGACAGACAGACAGACAGACAGACAGACAGACAGACAGACAGACAGACAGACTGACTGACAGACAAATTCTGTTTTTTCCCAGACATGCCACCTGGCATAAAACCATCTCAGGGTGGGTCTCCTCCATTCCTAAAAGTTTGGTCAAAATCTAACAGAGGGATTTTGAGAAGCGGATGAACATAGTTATATAGTTACTTAGATTTTCTAGTATATATATATATATATATATATATATATATAGGTATATATATATACATATATATCCAACTTAAAACATGGGATAAAAATTTTTGGAAAATAGTAATCATGGTAAAGTGAAATATTTAAATATAGCATTTGGCCAGAAAAATTCTTGGAGCTACAGATCTAAAATTTGGTATGCATATACTATTTCACTGTGGGAGTAGCATGGGCTGGGTCACACCTGGCCACACCTCTCCCTTTCCCTGTGTATGGCTAAAAATGGTTTGTTAGCAAAAACCCTTGAACCTAGGGAGTTAGACCTATGAACCCATATATATTTGGAATTGATATAATCTGGAGAATGTTTTAAGTACGTATATATGATCACACCCATTTCTTTTTTCATGTCAGGCCCCCCAAAAAGGCCAAAAAGGATACTTTGACAAGATAAACCCTTGGAGCAATACACTTAATACATGGTATGCATAAACAACTTGATTTTGAGAGTAATATGGGCGGGATCCAGTGTGCAAAGGGAAAAAGTACCTAAATTAAAACATTTGAATAACGCTTGGACCAAGAGGGTTAGATCTACTTAATATATTTTTTGTTAGTTAAAGTGTGTCTTGGCATCACGGCTAAATACTTTGACTAAAAAGGCCGAAATTCAGCATATACTCTCCAAGAATCCGGGTGAGCATTATCAAACACATAGCCACACCCACAGGAAGTTATTTTGGCTGAATAAGTTAATCAGAGACCTATCTGGTAAAAATTTGGCGTGTGATCTCCAAGTACCAGGGGAAGCATTATTAACCAAATATGGGTGTGTTCTTGCCATATTCACACACACTTGAAGTTGTTTTGGCTATTAAAAGCTAATCAAATGACCAACCAGACTAAAATTTGGGATGAGACTTTTAAGCAAATGGGTGAGCACTACAAATCATGTGTGTGTGTCAAATATATGCTATGCTGCTAATATATATATATATATATATATATATATATATATATATATATATATATATATATATATATATATGTGTGTGTGTGTGTGTCAGTAATTGTTTGAATTGATTAATAACAATTTTCATAACAAATTATGAATTATTTAATCTTTATTAAAATCTATAAGCTTTACTTGCTCTTAAAAATAACCATCTTCATTTATCCAGTGCTAACAGTATATGACACGCTAACTAATAACAATGTATTGTTGATTTGGTTGTAATCATGGTTGTATGGACAATTTACTTTATTACTCTTAGCAAGAAACACAATGGAATGCATACCAACTGTTTAGCTTGGCCAAGAACTTCTACTGATTATGACTTAGGTACAGCTTATGTGTTGGATTTGTAAACATTATTCCAACTATTGACTGGTTACTGCATGTGTATATATCATGCTCAACACATCCATATATACTTTAAAAGACATTCCTTAATGGATTCACCCAACTTAGAAATGCCTCTAAACATAAATATATTCCAAATATTTTTGCCATTACATTAATTTGGTGAACATCACAATTTTATTAGAAGTGTAACGCATATTTATAGCTTTAATATTGATTCCAAAAGGATGAATAGAAATTTGAAAGTTAGGAGAAATCTTGCAAAAAAATTTATTTTTCTCTTAACGTCTTTGGCTTAAGATTATAATCTTTTTTCTTTCTTTTTTTTTTATTACAAAAGTTTGTGATCATAATCTGCTAACTGCCACTTTTTATGACTTTGTTCTTCATTTTTAATATAACGTTTTGCAATATTACAATGGGAAGGACAAATGATGGATTCTCAAATGGGTTAATTATTTAAATAATGTTTGAGTAAAAAATAACATGAAAAAGTACTATTGGAATATGGATGGTATCTATATGCATGAAATTGTCTTTCTTTATATGCAAGTTGATGACCCTTTATTAAAGGTAGCATAAAATGTATTATTTTTTTACAGAAAGAAGTGTTCTTTTTCTAAACAGTTCTTTGACTATCATTGCCAAAGTGCTGAACTGATTACAATGGAACTCTGCAGATATGATCTTTTCATGCCAGCAAATATTTGTCTCAATATTTTTATTGAAAAAAATTTTGTTATCAGAGTTGCTGGAGTTTTCTGGGTTTATTTTTCCTATTGTGAATATAAATGATTGGGACTAGTAAAGAACAACTTTGGGAGATACAATCACATACCAGGCTACTTTTGGTAAAGGGGATACTTCAGATACTGTAATTTTACCATGCCATCCAAGAGGAAGATAGACATTGGTAGATGGACAAGGTTTGCAAAAAGAGTGAGGTAGTTCATTTCAGCAGTCCTGCAACCAGGTATACATTTGATGGCCTGCCCATTCATTCCTGTTCATATTGCTTATTAGAAAGCTGATGAGGAAAGTTTCAGCTATCAAATTCAGTAATTCAAGAACATAGATTCGATGAAAAAATTGGAACATTTTCGTGCTTATTTTGGATATTGTTTACGATATGCACTATAAAAATTTGGAAATGTGGAATATTTCAGCTTCCCTGCACATTGGTTCAGTTACAGTTAACAGTTTCTATCACCTATCAGGAGACAGGGATACATTGATAGAGCTACCAGAGGGAGAAATGGCTGATGAACAGCTCAACAAATTGCATAGTGCAACCTCGTATGAATAGATATCATTTAATTTTGTTCCTGTGTGTGTGTGTGTGTGTGTGTGTGTGTGTGTGTGTGTGTGTGTGTGTGTGTGTGTGTGTGTGTGTGTGTGTGTGTGTGTGTGTGTGTGTGTGTGTGTGTGTGTGTGTGTGTGTGTGTGTGTGTGTGTGTGTGTGTGTGTGTGTGTGTGTGTGTGTGTGTGTGTGTGCATGTGCATGTGTGAATATTAATTTAATTTTGTAGCAACAGAGTTTAGACTACTATTAAAAGAAAAGAAATGAAGATTATGCCATGATGTGGTTTGTAGGAGAGGGAATGGAAGTAGATGTTCATACTCTAAAATGGGAATTTGCACTAATTTCTCAATATTTTTGGCCCAATTTTAAGTTGTTTTTTTTTTGATAAATTATTCTTTAAATTCTCTACATATCTGGTCCCAGGAAATGCCGGTTATATTTAAAGTTTTTATATAAAACTATAGGATGTTTCATGCGAGAGTTAATGCACAAGGACAACCTCAGAAATAAATGTGGATGAAAAAGAAATGCACTAGACCAAGCATGGACTTGGGAAACACGGAAGAAGAAAAATATCCATCATCTTATCCTGAGTTCATAATTGCCAGATAGGATTAGATCTAGTTTTTGAAGCTTAAAGTTAGGTGTGACATCATACTAATCATGAAATTATTTAAGTGGAAGCAGTACAGAGATTAATTGAACATTTTAGCTGTTTTGATATTACAAATAATTTTATTCATTTCCAGTTGCAAGTAAGCAACCGGTTCCTAGATAAATATAACTCATAAGGGCTTTCAGCTCACAAAGCATTACTCAGCACAATATGAGTGACCTACAGATATCTTGTACAGTGTTGTTGATTACTATACCAATAGAAACCACTTAGGTGGGGTCTTGTAGGCATAACAATAATACTTTGAACAGAATCATAATATGTTTATTTTAGACATAGCAAAGATACATATGGAGTCAGCTATGCAAGTAAAAGGTCTTGAAATAACAGCTTGTATACACATGTTGTAATTATATATTTGTTATTCGTGAAGTTTATGGATACATTGTTGTGACTTACTTGCAGTGATAAAATTTACTTGAACTTCAAATGTCAAGACTCTATCAGAGCCTCCACTGAAGAATCCAACTTCTACAGTATAATCTTCATTTCTTTCTTTTCCACTGAATGTGGTTTGGCTAAATCCAAATACTATAGATAAGTAAAAAATAATAATAAAACAACACTAACATAATCAGTTCAACTAGTAGGGTAACTTGTAGCTCAATAATTATCCCAATACTTTATTACTACCATACATTAGATATATACTTTAACAATTCGAATTCTGTACAAATTTAGTACTCTTTTGTTTTGCTGCTGTGTTTGTACTTGTTATTGATATTATTGTTGATATTGGAAAAAAGAAAGAAAAGGGTGGAAACAAACTTTTTTTAAGAATATTATCAAAAGCTATGCATATTTTCATTTAGTTATACCAAATCTGCAGAAGCTGCTTCACATGCACTTGATTAATTTAAACTGTATGAAAAATAAGAAATTTCCAGTTGAAACTATTTACATTATTTTTAAACTAACTTTTTTTTTTTTTATATATTCAAATATATTATAATTATATAAGGGTTAGAATTAAGTAACCAGATAATGAAAGTAAAAAATGGCTTTACTGCAAATACTTTGTTAATTCCATGACACAGCATACCATTGTAAAACATTTCGACTGTACCTATAATGGCAAGCAGTTAGATCTAACTCACTCTTCTTGGACAGGACAAATCTTGCATGAAGATAAAAAAACTCAACTTATGTAATGCTTGCTTACTGATGGGACATTGGAGGCATCCTTCTATTCCAGATATGGTGAAAGCTATTCCATTTCGATTATCACAGCAATCCTCCAGAGTTGTAAATTGAAGCATGCCTGCACATCTTGTTGAATTTAGACAAAACACTCCTCTGTCTTGAGTCTTCACAACTACAGAGACATAGCAGATAGATATAGAATGATTAAATAAAATCAATGGTAATGCTCCAGATAGACAAAATCAATTAATATGTATACATTCTTATATGTATATATAAAATGATATGTATATGCTATATATATATATATATATATACTTGTAGCGTTGTCTGAGCCAAAGTCAGCATGAAACATTATGGAGGCCATTCAAAACACCATTTCTAGACCTTGTATTTACTTCTGATAAAAACTGCACAGGTATGCACACAACAGCATTTCCATCGATTTTTCAGAAAGTTTAATTTGATAAGGAGGTATGTTATAATGTTGAAAAGTGATTACCAACAATAAAATTCATAAGTTTGGAACTCACTTCGGTAATTCTTTTGGTGGAATAAGTTTGCATAGTAACAACGAACAATTTTAGTTTAAGAAAAAGGGAAAATAGGGGGAAATAAGAAATGATGGAAGGGAAAATGGGGGACAGAAAGAATAAATGATTGAAGGAAGGATTGAACAAGAAAAAATAAAAGAAGATAAGAAAAATAGAAAAAACAAAAAAAAATTATCCATTTCTCGATTTCTACTCAGGATTTCCCTCATAGTGGATCTGTGTCATGACCGGACTGTGGTTTTTGCAGGCTTTTTGTGCATTATTTCCCTGGAAAAATCTAATTAATGACCATTTTATTTGGCTTTATTTTGAATGGTGTAACTGACGTTGTCCAGATTTCAATATGAAACATTATAGAAGCCACTCAAGACACCATGAATACAACTTGTATTTTATTCAAATAAAAGAAGCTCACAAGTGCCTATTCATACAGCATTCCCATAGATTTTTCAGAAAGAAGGAATGTAAAAATGGGAGGGATAGGAGAAAGAATTGAAAGAAGGATTGACGGAAGGAAGGATTGAAGGATGAAAGAAAATGAGAGAAGAGGAAAAAAGAAAAGAAAATAGATAAAAAAAATGTCAAAACCAATTAGTTTTTGGTACAAACACTTGCTGTACTGCCCCTCTTCTATCTTGGAGTGTTTACAAACACAGAGAAAAAATGCCAAAAATATACTGAAAAAAAACTCATTTAAACAAGATAAATTACTCATGTTAGTTGGAAGGAAGAAGTGCAATTTGTGTTTTGAGATGACTCATGGACACAGCTGAGACAGTCATCTATGTTTATGTTATCATTTTGTGCTATCCATTCACCAAGAATCTTTTGGCCTAATTTTGCTTGCATCTCCAACAATTTTGAATTTCTTAATGCTGTCTGAGAGTTTTAATGTATACAGCTAACCTACTTGAAAATACTTGCACTATATTCTAATTATTTGGCAGGATCATTGCAAAGTTACAATGGTGTTACTCATGATGTGGTTGGAATTTTTTAGAATCATAAAACAAAATGAATCAAAGCAACAGTTTCAGTTAGGAGAATTGTTACAATGAGGACAGTTCCAACTACCAAAACTGAAGAATTTAATTAAAATTTTTAGCATCAATATCATTTCAAATGAATCAAAATTTTCAATGTTTAGAATTGAAAAACTAAACTCTTCCAATGAAAAATGCAGCTAATAAAAATAAGAATGATGATTTATTTCATTATCTCAGCTGGAGTCATAACTTGTGATTGAAGAGACATAGAGAAAGAAATTATCCTCTATTGTGAAGTTGGCATTCATACCTTAATTATACTGATAATCAGATATAAGGGAGATTAAAGTCCATTAAATATAAAATCTGTATATATATTATATATATAGCCCTAGAAACAACCTCTAAATATTCACAGAGTGTGCTAATTCCTTCAGAGCGAAATCCATTCCATACCCATCAGAATGAACTATGTAAAAGCTGTACCAACAAAAAAGAGAGTTGTCTATCCAAAACCTAAGTTTTAGAGTCTATTAAAAATAAATTTATATAGTACACTCTTAAATCCTTTTAGTTAGAATGATAGATGAACTATAACATATATTAATATATGTACATGAACAACTGCTTGTACATCTAAAATTAACATTGCAACATAATTTTTTTTATAAAATCAATGATCATATGAAGTAAAATATTGGGTTTACAGCCAGGGATTGATGCACAAGTTCCTTACTTTAGCAGGAGGAGGGGTTAAAGTGAATTTGAAAAAAAGCCTCAAACTTATTTCCTCTTGAGTTCTCTTGAAATTTTCACTTTGAAGTTGAAATTCTGGAAGACAATTTTGACTAAAGAAGGTTCAAAACACCTGTGAAATAAAAAGTTGGGCTGTGTCTTCACCAGCTTCAACTTCAGCTAAAGCTAAAATTGGCTTAGGGTAATAAAATTGGGCTAGAGAAGGTCAAGAATTATTGTGAGTTTATGAAGTTAGGGACATTTCAAAGACAAAAACAGACAATTTGAGAGAAAAAAAAACAAAACACACTTGAATCTCTATATATAGTGTTCATTAAATACACTCATGAAAAGGGAGGATTTGTTTTTGGGAGGGAAAATCCATAGGTTTCACATATTTTGTATCATCCATGCAATATAAACCTGAACCCTGCCACACTAAGGGTGATGTAATGATAAGACAGGAGTATAAACTAACTCAGTTTATTTCTTACCTTGAGCAGAAGCAAAGTATAAAGTGATGAGACTGTAGATCAGCATATTCAATATTTTTGAAGATATATCCCTAATACAAATGTAAATTGTATCAATTAAAAAACTTATATATCCAGTTCTTGACAAAGTTTGAAAGAACCACTGAAAAATATCTATATTCTGCCATGGTGAAAATGATTCTATGTAAATACCATGAAATATGTGGATGTTGTGACCTACAGCCTGATTGGTACACAAACATCACACATGTTTATAAATTCGTGTGTGAAATGACACAAGGTAGAGACTCAACACTCAGCACAATAACAGAGGGGATCAAGTCTAAGTTTGCATTAGTCATTGATTAACAGAAAATATATACTTTAGCACTGCACACCTCAATTAATCTGGTCCTATAAGAGCAGATTAGCACAGACTTTGAACAGCACTCAAAGTCTTACTGCCCAGACTTTCTCTCTGCTACTAATCATTCAGCAGTAAGAAAAACATGGGGTTGCACCAGGACACCCTGAAGCTAATCCGTATACACACATTACATCTGGCACTGTTGTGAGACATGTCCTCCTGTAAAACATGTGCTCTTGTAAGACATGTTCTCATTTAATACATGTCATGTTCTAAATTAATACATGTCATCACTCTAAACATGCCCTCACAATATGGAATTTGACCTGCGAAACCAATTTCTATTTTGTCCTGCCCGCAATGTTGGAATGTTCCTTTAAATCTGTTAACCATTTCAAGGTGAACATTTCTTATCTTTTACTGAGAGGATCTGTTAATGGCTATGTGGAGATGAGATGGCATACAAAACTATTGATGCAGGCATGAAGAGTTGCCAGATGAATACTGCTTCCTTCAATCAAGCTCCCACCCCCTCCCCCTGTTCTGTGTCCAATAATTCACATATTTAGCATGCAAAGCCAAACTCCCTCCTATTCATTTTGTTTATTTATATTTTGTAAACCATTTATTGTTAATGAAAATTAATATCACAAAATTAATTTCATAAAATATTTTGTACAGCAATACACATTTGAACCTAATATACTTTAATAATGATTTTTTTTAATTTCACACAAGCATTAGGAAAGTTTCTTCAGGATGTTTTATAAGGGAATGTTATATTAATGAGACCAACCACAGACTTAACCTGAACAAATATTATTCAAAACACAATAGAATCTATGAAAACCACCTATTCATTCAAGAAAAACTGGAAAATGTATTGTTCTAGTGAAACAAAACCAAGCCCTACTAACATTTCTTTCCAGACAATTGATTGAAGTAACATGTAAGAACTATTAATTCCAATCTCATTAATCAACTAAAGGCAATCACTCCAGTGGTCCAGAAAGAGTTAGAGTCTACACATACAGACAAACAAATCATGAATTATAATAATGTATGTTACTAAACAGCCTCAGTATTGGCAAAACACCACACTCATTAAGAAAACCACACCCATTGCCACCAGGTTTGATGTCCTCTTACAAGAATGTGGAGTGAGTTGCCCTAATCAATCCCTGAATGTTTCATGAAGATCCCTCCAGCTATTTTGAAGGAGTTAGATTCCGCACATACATACGCACAATCAAATTGTGAATTATAGTAAGATTAAGAGAATAGTAAGTATATATATAATTAGCAATTGCTATCATCTACATAATTGTGAAATGAATTCAAATCTAAATCACAGATCATACATAATCACATATGTAAGTTCATCCCTAATATATACATTAAAAGATAGAAAAAGTTAATTCAAATTTCCAGATTAAAATCCAGATCCAGTGTTGCACAGGTCTTCCCTGAACAAGCCAAATGCGAAATTAATTTCAGAATAAGCCTTTTCTATTCGGTAGTCCTTATAATTCCCTGCAATAACAGCATCATTAATAGAAAACTCTTGACTATTTGGACCCTCCTGTGAGTTTCCTACATAGAGGCAACCTTCTTCATGTTCCAATGTGGCATTACGAAATTCACCAACATAGTTATGGTGAGTCCCTCCTACAGTGATGTTGATAATATACAGGTCTGCACCATCAGGTGCTGTTTCATTGTAAAGGCTGATATCAACAGGCGTATTCCAAAATTGTCCTGTACATATATAATACCAAGGCACGTAAAAAAACAAGAACAAAAGAGTTAAAACGAAGTTAGAAAATTACAAGCTAAAAGAAGTCCATGTTTATGTATTTTATTTTTCTGATGCATTCTGCAATAAGACCTGGAAATACAATTGTTTTTGACCAAAATATATTTATTTAGATATATATTCTTTTATAGTTTAATACACACTGAAACTTAAATGCATCAAAATTTACATTACCAATTTAGAGATGCATTTGTTATTATAGACCTGTAGCTTGTAGTAAATAAGAAACCAACTCTTTTAACTTCTAGTATGTATAGAAGTGAGTGAAAAAATATACACTTCAACCAAGTGAGAGAAGGTAGTGGTGAGAACTGAGATTGGCAAGTGAAGCATTAAACTTTAATAGCTAATATTATTGGGGAAGGAAATTAAACACAGAAATCAGTAATGTAAGTTATAGTTCCTTATTGTATCACTTTTTGGACAGCATATTAAAAGTTGAATGTGACAACAATTTCCCAGTTACAACAATATATTAATGTACCACAAATTATAATGGTCAGGCAACTAAATCTGTTGATTTTTAAAAAAAGTATAGGATAAGAATAACAGTAAATACCTATAAGGCCATGAGATTGCTGATTGCCATTGTTGAGACCTCTCATTACCACAAACCTGATCACATCACTAGTAATAGTTGTTTGTGCTAGTTTAAAAGTAAGTTGTTCACATATCGCCCACATAGCAAGGGTGATTTTGGCACAGTTTGGGACAGAAATATGGATATGGTTCTTTTACGACCTAACATTCACTCCTTCTGATGAGTATCTCCCCATAATGGAAAGGGGTGCACCATTCACAGTAGCAGCACATTCATTCACATCCACACCAATGTTCACACATCGGCCGATATCATCCACTGCTCTCATTCCAAATCTGTCCATTACATTTGTTGTCCCATTGAGAGACGTATAGTGGCCATTGACAGATACACACTCATCTGTAATCAAGTTGAACCACTCTCCTGGGTCACCTTGGATTTGATAGCATAGAGAGAGCTTAGTCAAGTTAATGACACTTAGTTGGTCCTCTGAGACGAGAACTGGCACAGTGAAGAGAAGATCTTTATTGACAGTGTCATTCACTTGAACTAAGGAATCTGGTGGGAATGAAAATTAATATCAAAAAATTAATTTCATAAAATATTTTGTACAGCAATACACATTTGAACCTAATATACTTTAATAATGATTTTTTTAATTTCACACAAGCATTAGGAAAGTTTCTTCAGGATGTTTTATAAGGGAATGTTATATTAATGAGACCAACCACAGACTTAACCTGAACAAATATTATTCAAAACACAATAGAATCTATGAAACTCTCTTATGCTTATCTTTTTTAGTTGCACAACTTATTGAAAGAGCTTTACAATTATATATTATATTAGCAGCATATACCTTGCATTTGCCCGGCCAATGTCAACATGAAGCATTATAGAAGCCACTCAAATTTCGGACTGGTTCGTCCATTAATTACTTTTGGCAGCCAAAACAACTTCCTGTGTGTGTGGCTAATACCAAACCACACCCATATGTAGTTAATGTTTACCTGGTTAATTGGATTCCATATGCCAAATTTCAGTTGGTCCCTTAATAAGTTTTTTGAACATTATAGAAACCACTCAAATTTCGGCTTGGTTGGTCCTTTAATTAGCTTTTGGTATCTAAAAAAACATAATAACACTTCCTATGGGTGTGATTACCACCAAATCACACCCATTTACATGTCCACATGTGGTTAATAACTCTCACCCAGTTACTTGCAGACCACATGGCAAATTTCAGCGTGATAGGTCCTTTAATTAGCTTTTGGTAGCCAAAACAACTTCTTGTGGGTGTGGCTATGACCAAACTACACCCACTAACACATCCATGTATGGTCAATAATGCTTACCAGTTACTTGGAGACCACATGACAAATTCCAGCTTGGTTGGTTCTTCAATTAGCTTTTGGTAGCCAAAATAACTACTTTTAGTGTGGCTATGACAAAAAAACACCCATTGACACACCCACATGTGGTTAATAATGCTCACCCAGTCACTTGAAAACTGCATGCCAAATTTTGGCCTGGCTTATCTTTAATTAGCTTTTGTTAGCCAAAACAACTTCCTGTGGTTGTGACCATGATTAAACCACACCCATTATCATCTGCACATGTGGTCAATAATGCTCACCCGGTTACTTGGAGACTACATGCCAAATTGCAGCCTAATTGGTCCTTTAATCAGCTTTCAATAGTAAAACAACTTCCCATGGGTGTGGCTAATATCAAACCACACCCATACGTGGTTAATAATGCTTATCCGGGTACTTGAAGACCACACATCAAATTTCGGCCTGATTAATATTTTAATTGGCTTTTGACAGCCAAAACAACTTCTTGTGGGTGTGGTTTTAAAACCGCACCCATTACCACATCAAATAGCCCATGTTCATGGCCCCTGGCCAAACTGTGCTCACATGCCAAATTTTATGCAAATCTGTACAGTGGTTTAGGCACCTATAGGTAACAGACAAACAGACACACAGACATTCACAGATACATAGTAGATTTCGACCATGTTTATAAAGTGCCTGGTTAGAAGTCACACAACATGCAAGCACATGAAAAAATGGACTAAGCACTTATAATCAAGCTAGAATGCAAGAGTAACTAATGAATTGCTATGTTGGTGGGATACTTATCACATTAAACACATTACATAGGCATATCAAGAAACCCCATTTAAGGTCAGCAAAATTACTCCATGTCTCATATAAATTTGACTTATTCACAACAGATAGCAAAGAATAAGTTGTATAATTTCTTTTCTAGTGTGTGTGTGTGTGTGTGTGTGTGCGTGTGCGTGTGCGTGCGTGCGTGCGTTCGTGCGTGCTGCTTGTGTGGTGCTTTTGTGTGGTGTGTGGTGTGTGTGTGTGTTAAAAAAAATTGAACTTTTGAATGGTTGCTATATTTGTCTCTCTCCAAGTTCTACTAGTTATTTTAAGTTAAGTTAATTTGGCACTTGTTTAACCTTTTCATTTTATTCTACTGATATTTTCACTTGTACTTAACTAATTGGAAGTCTGTTGGTAGTCCAAAATTTGAATAATTCTAGTTTTAAATTCTCTTTCAAGTGGCTATTTCCATAACAACAGAAACCATTTCAAACTTGCACAGGTATTATTAGTGAGTACTATTTAAGTTAATTTCATTTAACACTACTGTTCATATATAAATTAATTTCATTTATCACTACATTTGTTTACTTGTATTATCTATAAACCCTACCAACTTGTCAGTACCTCACCAATTTGTCAAGTAACTCATTGTGTAACCATGGTATCACATTTGTTGTAAACATTTGTTGCTAGTCTTGACAAGCTGCTGTCTATAATCTGTGGAGTTGTCCAGATTTTGATAATAGTTCACTTGGTTTGGTGTTTTGAATCAAAAAATAAGAAAAAAAAAAATTGAAATTTTGAATGATTGCTATATTTATCTCTCTCCAAATTGTACTAGTTATTATAAATAAAGTTCAATTTAGCACTTTAACCTTGTCATTTTATTCTACAAATATAAGTTTAACACTAGGTTTGTATATAAGCTAATTTCATTTACCACTGCATTTGTTTACCTGTACTATCTACAAGCCTACAAACTAGTCAAGTACCTCATTTGTTGTAAATATTTGTGGTTAAGTCTTGACAAGCTGCTGTCTATAATCGTGTGGAGTAGTCCAGATTTTGATAGCAGTTCACTTTCTTTGGTGTTTCAAACCAAAGTTAAGAAAGTTCAGCACAAGAGAATGGTAAAAAGAACAGCTTTGTGATAAAAGATCTGAACATGAAGCAGAAATCAAAGAGAATAGAAATAGTTTAATAGTAGCTACCTGGAATGTCCGTACTTTGGTAGAGTGTTCAGTTTATGAGCAGATCTGTAGGAAGCAAATAATGGATGTAGCTAAGCATGGTAACCATAGTGACAAGCCTGGGAAGATTGATGGATAGATTGATAGGAAGATAAATTTGTTAGTGGGAGAATTGAGGAAATATGGTATGTCTTTTGCAGGGATCCAAGAGACAAAGTGGTTTGGAAAGGATGTGTGGCCAGTGGGTAGATATACCTTTCTGCACTCTGGTCATCCTCTGCCAGGGGATCAGGAAAGAGCTAGTAGGAATGAGGGTGTTGGAATAGCATTGGATGAAAAGGCTACAGTGGCATGGAAAAATGCAGGGGAGGTGTGGGAAGCAATTAGCTCAAGAATAATATCAGCTAGATTGAAGTGGGTACACACAGGAAAGAAAAAGGGAGGTTGGTCTGGAAGGGCATCAGGCACTTATGTATCAGTAGTGTGTGCTTACAAACCCACAGCTAAGGCACCTCCAACCATTAAGCTCAAGTTTTATGATAATTTGCAGGATACAATAGATAGGATTCCACACAATGATATCCTTGTTATGCTGGGTGATTTCAATGCTAGGGTGGGTGTGTTGGACACAGAGGATGATCTATGGTAAGGTGTTATAGGGAAGCATGGCTTGAGTGAGCGTAACTTTGTGGGTGAGGAGTTTTGGAATTCTGTGCATTAAATCAGTTCTCAATCATGAACACCTGGTTCCAAAAGAAGAAAATCTATCAAGGGACTTGGACACACCCAGCAACAAAGAAATGTCACATGATAGGCTTTGTCATGATGAGGGCTGAACAGAGAGTTGTTTACAGAGATGTACAGGTGATGTGGGGAGCAAACTGCTGGACTGACCATAAGCTTGTAAGAGCTAAGCTAAAGGTTACTGTACCTCGTTCTGCCAAAAGAAAAGAAAAGATTTCTTTGCCTTTTGCCATCCATAAACTGAAAATCCCTGCTAAGAGGGATGAATACCATGAAATGTTGGAGCAGCATTTGCTGGCTAGACCACTGGAGATTCCACAGAGTGTAACTGGGATGCTCTGAAGTCTTGTATTGTGTCAGCTGCAGAGGAAGTAGTTGGTAGAGGGAAAATGAAGCAACCAGACTGGTTTGAGGATAGCAAGGAGTTGTTGTCACCTCTGATCAAAGCCAAGAATGATGCTCACCTGAGGATGATACAGTGCAATACTTCAGCCAACCAGAAGGAGTTTAGGAGACATCAGAGAAAGGTAAAGGTTGCAGTGGACAATGCTAAGGAAGAATGGATATGCAGGGTTGCCAAGGAGGGGGAAGCTGCAAAAAAAGGATGGTTGCACAAGGTGGAAGAGTATCAGGAAGTTGCAGCTGGCTCATGCTGGAAGAAGACCAACTAGACCCACTACTGTCATGAAAGAAAATGGAAGTTTGACTCAGGGTCCCGAGGAGGTAAGAGCCAGATGGCATCAGCATTTAGTAAAGATACTTAACATACCCTGTGCATTCAATGATGAAGTGATTGACACTTTGCCACTACTCCCACCACACTTGGATTTGGATATGCCACCAGCTGAAGAGGAACTGATGCAGGCTCTAACCAAATTGAAGCTGAGAAAGGCAGGAGGAAAATCTGGTGTTCTTTCTGAGTTAATCCTCCATGGTGGTGTAGATCTGTGGGATAGAATGCTGGAGGTGATGCATAAGGTGTGGGAAGAAGGTAAAGTGGTGAGAGACTGGCAGGACGCAGTGGTTGTTCCAATCCCCAAAAAATTAGTGTGGAATAAGTTTGTTGGATGTGGTAGGGAAGGTACTAGGCAGAATTGTACAGGGAAGATTGCAAGTGATTGCTGAAAAAATTCTGCCAGAGTCACAGATTGGGTTCAGGAAAGGACGTGGTTGTGCAGACATGATTTTTGTTGCTAGACAGCTTGTGGAGAAAGCGAGGGAACATGGCGAGTCATTGTATGTGTTGTTTGTAGACTTGAGGAAGGCTTATGATTCACTGCCCAGGCAAGCCCTATGGAAGGTCCTAGAGAAGTATGGTGTGCCAGAAAAAATGTTGAATGTTGTGAAGTCTTTCCATGAGGGGATGCATGCTGAGGTTAGAGTGGGTTCGACTGTAACTGATAGGTTTGAGGTCCGGAATGGCTTACGGCAGGGATGTACCCTGGCACCCACATTATTTAATATCTACTTTAGTGCTATGGTGGCTGATTGGCACAATAGTAGTGGTGCAGGAGTGAGTGTGTTATATAAGCATGGTAGGAAGTTGGTTGGGGACTGCACAGCTAAGTCTAGATTGAGTGAGATGAGAGTAACTGAGTCCCATTTTGCTGATGATGTGGCATTGTATGAAACCTCTCGGGATAGTTTTGAGTCAGTAGCAGCAGAGTTTGTGAAAGTGGCAAGTGAATGGGGCCTGACTGTGAGTACTGAGGAAACAAAAGGGATGGTTGTTGGTGAGGGAATGAATGAGAGTGATGTCAGACCAGTGCAGGTGGAGGGTGGCTCTGTGGATGTAGTCCAGGACTTCACATACTTGAGTGCTAACATCTCAAGAGATGGGGAGATCACTAGTGAGGTGACTAGAAGAATTGCTAGAGCAGCTAGAGCATTTGGATGTTTGAGGGTGCCAGTATTTAAGAACAAAGACCTCTCATTGGCCACAAAGAGAGCAGTGTATAGGGCAGTTGTTCTAGCTGTATTACTGTATGGAGCTGAAACTTGGACGATGAAGGCTGTGCATACAAGATGTTTGAATTCTTTTCATAACCGTTGTAATCGGACAATCCTGGGTGTGATGAGGTACCAACAATGGAATGAAAGATTAACATCTCAAAGGCTATCACATAGGTTTGGCATGCAGCACTCCATCTATGATATCATTCTGATGCAGCGTTTAAGATGGCTGGGTCATGTGGGTTGCATGGATGATGAAAGGCTTCCAAATAGATTGTTTGTTGTTTGGGGAGCTTAACATGAAGAGACCATGCCACAGGGCAAAGAAGAGGTGGAGTGATGTTCTGAAAGTGGATTTGCAGGCAATTTGTGTGTATGATAGATGGCATGAGTTGTGCCTGGACAGGAAGGGGTGATTTCATTTGTGTTTAGATGGTGTAGTGAAGATTTCAATGGAACACCTGCTCAGCTAACAAGCAATCTGAATTAAGAACACCAAGTTGTGCCAGTGGAAGGAAATTTTGAAGACAAGGAGATCTGACCAGACACCAACAATTCTGTGTGATATGGTCATAAGCTAAGTTTATTGCCATTGGTCCTGGATTCATCCAGGACACTGCCATCATGGTACTTCATACTATGGGCAGCTTCAAGGGTCAAGGTGTGTGTGTGTGTGTTTGGGGTAAGTGTGTGTGCTGTGTGTGTGTGCTGTGTGTGCTGTGCGTGTGTGTAGCAGCACTTCAATGTTTGTTGGGGACAGCTGGTGTACAAGCCACATATTAATTTCTTCTTTTTTCCCCCCACAGCTTCAGTTAGTGGAAGCATGTTTAGTTTTCATTGTGTGTGTGCATACATTCAGTGTCTATCTGTCCATTCGATAATGTAACCGTTTAGTCTGAGAGAACATCTTGGGCAAACTTGGATAAAATATGGTGTGACTACTTCTGGTGGGTGGAAGATAGTTTATAAATAATTAGCGGGTGGACTTGATTGTTCATCACATCGGAGTTTGTGACTTCATCTTTGGTGAACTCACTTCACCAAATTGTATTATGGCTTACCCATGTGGCTAATGTACTCTCAAACTGTAGGACCTAGAAACGACTTGGCTCACATACATAACTTAACCAGGGGAGTAACTTGCCAATGTTAAAATGCAATAGCTTATTTCTGGAAGCCTCAGGACACTATAAACAGGAGATTAAGTGAGTGATGTGTGCCTATCCCTGACACAAAAAAAAACTTTAAAAAATGGTCCCTGAATAATAATTATCTCAGTTAAAATTATCCTTTGCAAAGTTCTAAGAGAATGGCCATTAATTATTGTCACCACACTTATCTGCAAGCCAAATTTTATCTAACTGTGACCATAGAAGTACCCTTTTTAAATTTCAGGCCCCTATAAACAGGATATTGAGTGGTGCAGTGAGTCTATCCCTGACCCAAAAACTTGTCAAAATTGCACTGAATGCAAATTATCTCCATTGAAATTACCTTTAACAATATTCTTGAAATATTTTTTTATTAACCTTGTCACTATACATATTCTCACACCAAATTTTATCAACCTTTGAACTGAAGAAGTATCCTTTCAATTTACATTGCTCTTGATTTTTCAGAAATTATTTTCTGAACCAGAAAGTTACAGCTATCTTAACACTGTGAGTGAGTGTGTGAGTTGGGAGGGGGGGGGGGGGGAAGGGGAGGGGAATCTGTTAACATGAAGACAACCATTACTGTTATCCATAAGCTGAGTCTGAAACTCCATCTGGATTTTTTTCCCTATTTTTATATCTATTTATACAATAAACTACGAATAGTCTGTCTGTTTGTCCGTCTATGCATCTGCGATTCACGCTTGAAGTCTGAAGTTAGATATGTAGTTTCCAAGTAACTGGGTGAGGAATATCAACCACATATGGGAGTGGTTCAGCCATGGTCACACCCACAGGAAGTTATTTTGGCCGCTAACAGCTAATTAAGAACAAAATATTCTGAAATTTGGCATATAGATTCCAAGGAACTGATGAGTGTTATAAACAAATGTAGTTGTGGCAATAAGTGTTGTTTTGCTATAACTACACCCAGAGGAGGCTTTTGATTCTCAGAACAAACTGGATAAAAATTTAACACTTGCTCTCCATGTGACGTGGAGGTTACTATTAACTTTCGGCAGGTGTGGTTTCACCATTAGCCACACCTACTGGAAGTCATTTTCATTAACAAGAACCAATCAGGCTGAAATTAGGCCTATTGTCTCCATGCAATCAGGACGAGTGTTAATACTTTCCCATGGGTGTAACATAGACACAGCCACACTCACACTTTTTTTAACTGACAAGAACGAATCATGCTGTAAATGGTATGTGGTCTCCATGTGACCACAAGAGTATTAATAACCTCCTGTGAGCATTTCTAGCCACATCCATATTGGTCAAATGTAGCTATCAAGTGGAACAAGATTTAATTGGGCATCCAAAGCGCATACTAAGCCACACCCATAGGAGAGTAACACACATCTGGTCACATGGAGACAACATGCTCTAGCTCTGCTGAACCAATCAGGCTAAAATTTGACATGTGGTCTTCATGTGACCATGAGTGTTATTTCCCTTCCATAGGCCCATGGGTGTGGTTATGGATGTGGTTTGGCAAACAACCGTTAGTGTAAAAGTATGAATTCCAGTACTCACATATTTTATTCAAGTTGCTAACAGGAACCCTTGCTTCAGTTCTTATACTTCTTCCCTACTTAGCTGCACCAATACCATGCAGCCAAGCTGCAACAGACCCACCGGTATATATAAAACAAGATGTCTGAATATCTGTCTGTATGTTTATTTATACTGTCATTCTGGCCAAACACATTGATAGATATTCTGAAAATTGGCATGATAATAGGTGTTGACACGACTTAAAACATGGGTAAAAATTCCAGAAAATGGTTGCCATAATGATAAAAAAAAAGCTAAAATGGTACTTTGACCAGACAAACCCTTGCAGCTACAGATCTAAAACTTGGAATGCTGACTCTGGGAGTAACATGGGCCGAGTCCCACCTTTTTCCCTCATTGTATAAGGCTCAAAATGCCAAAAATAGTACTTTGGAAATAACACACATACATACCCTATACATTTGGGATCAGAGTTATCTGGGGAATGTTTCAAGTACATGTATATGGACACACTCCTTCCTGTGCATATGCCAGGCCAAAAAAAGCCAAAACAGTACTTTGGCCAAAGAAATCCTAGGAGCGACAACATGGGCATTGCCCCACCTGGCCACATCTCTTCCCATTGGTGTGTAAAGCTAAAAAGTGCCAAAAATAGATCTTCTGAATAATGCTTGGACATAAGGAATTGGACTGACCAACTCGTCTAATATATATTTTGGTTCATAAATATGTATGTATGTATGTATGGTCAAACCCTTGGACTAAAAGGCTGGAATTAGGCATGTGATGTCCATAAACCCGGTTGAGCATTATTAAACACGTGAGCGTGGTAATGGGTGTGGTTATGTTATAGCAACACCAGCAAGATGTCGTTTTATCTGCCAAAGGTTAATCTGAAGACCAATTTGGCTGAAATTTGGTGTGGTTGGAATGAACTGGGTAAGCATTATTTATCACATATGGGTGTGGTTTGCCTTAACCACACTCACATGAGGTTTTTTTGGCTATTAAAAGCTAATTAAAGGACCAACCAACTACAATTAGCATGTGGTTTCTAAGTAATTGGGTGAGTGTTATTAATCACATGTGCATAGGAAATTGTTTTGGTTACCAAGAGCTAATTAATAGATCAACCAGGTGGAAATTTGGCATGTGGTTTCCAAATAACCAGGTGAGTGGTATTTACCACATGTGGGTGTGGTAATGGATGTGGTTTGACTCTAGCCACACTCACAGGAAGTTGTTTTGCTGCCAAAAGCTAGTTAATGGACAAACCAGATTGAATTAGGCATATGGACTCCAATAACCGGGTGTGTTAACCACAAATTGGTTTGGATATGGATGTGATTTTGTCATAACCAAACGAACAGGAGGTCATTTTGGCAAGAAAAAACATTTGAATTAATCAACCAGGATGAAATTAGGCATGTGGTCTCCAAGTTATTGGTTAAGCATTATTAACCTAAATTGGGTGTGTGAATGGGTGTGATTTGATCTTAACCACACAACAGGAAGCTATTTTGGCTAAGGATCAACCAGGCTGAGATTTGAGTGCCTTCTATAATCTTATACTTTAGAGCAAGTGATGTGTGTGTGTGTGTGTGTGTGTGTGTGTGTGTGTGTGTGTGTGTGTGTGTGTGTGTGTGTGTGTGTGTGTGTGTGTGTGTGTGTGTGTGCGTGTGTGCATGTGTGTGTGCATGTGTGTGTGTGCATGTGTGTATGCATGTGTGTGTGTACATACATATATATACATATGTATGTGTGTGTGTGTACAATAACCTTCTGAATGGCTGCAAGGATTTGGTTGAAAATTGGTTGATAAAATATTCAGGTAAAAGGCTCTTGGATGTCTGCTATTTTTTTTTAAATCAAAGAGAAAGCATAGGCTTTTGCATGCTACCATTTCAAAGAGACGTTAATGCATTTCAACACTGGTTGCCAAGTTAACAAGAAAAAAACTATCAGCGTGAATTCAGAAATAGTGTTCCATGAAATCCTATTGCTGCAAGGTAGTGCTGCTTTGGGAGAGCAGCTAAAGGTACAGAATTCTATGCTCTCACTTTCACCTCACCCCTTCCCTCTCAACCTCCACTCACCACTATTCCTGTAAAAAGATTAAGTTCCTTACAACCAAAATAATGGCTACCAGAGGCCCATCTGCAGCTTCGTTTGCAATGATCAAGGCACTTAGTCCATCAAACATTATCTTAGTCATAATTGAAAAGGGCATCAGAAGAGTTTCCAGTTAATTTTCTGCCTGCCAGTGATGCATTAATTGGATAAATGACTTTCACAACAGTGTTTCTAAAGCAATTGTGAATGTCTCCAGTTTTCTTTTTTTTCTATCCAGTTATTTAATTTCTAATGTTTCCAGCCCTAGACACTGGTCGTGATGTTATAGGGTTGTTTTTTTTCAAATAATTTCCAAATTCCTGGTTTGACTTGTGTGTAGGAAGGAACATTTTCCTCACTGATACCCGAATGCATTCATTCATTGGAAGGGTCACTGTCCACCCTGCATGCCCTGGTTGTTGTAGTTACACATACTCGACATTATTACTTTCAATATTTCTCAATAATTCTTTTCTTTTTATTTATTGTTTTATTGTGGGTGTAGTGGTTACTTTCAATATTTTTCATACATTCACTTTTTTAAATTTATTATTTTATCTTTAATGGGTGTTGTTACACATCCTTAAGATTGTTTCTTTCTATATTTTTAATTCATTTTTTAAAAATTTATTATTTTATTTAGAGTGGATGTAGCTACACATTCTTAACATTGTTACTTTCAAGATTCCATCCCTTCTATTTTTTTTTTATTTACTATTTTATTTTTTTTATAATTTCCATTACTTGTTTAAAATGTATTTATTGGTTATTGTGATCTAGTATTATTCTAGTTAACATTCTATGAATTGGTGGAAGAGGACATTTTAAAACAAATTTTTTTTCCGTCTTCCTTTAAAAAAAAAACCCAAAATCTCTCTTTTTTTCCAATTTTTCAAGTATATTATGCCAACTTTATAATTTTTCATTTATTTACACATACTCACAACCCAGAGTTTTGGCTGCTGCAGCTGTTTTTGGCCACACCCCCTTGCTTCTTCTTGCATGAAGAATTGTACTTAGTGAAGTATGGAGGGGTAGAGGGAGAGAGAGAGTGAGAGGGGGAATACTGCAGGCAGCACTGCATTTCTGAAGCTAAAAAACCAACAAAAATAACAAAAAAAAAACTCCCAAGTTAAAAAAAAATTTTTTTTTTTTGACTGATACTCCACAGGATATCCACATTATTACTTTCAATATTTTTCATTCATCTTTTTTTCCATTTATTTATTATTTTATTAAAAAAAAAAAAAAAAATCATTATCTGTTTAAAATTTATTTATTGGTGTTTATGATTTAGTATAATTCTGGTTGACAGTCCATGAATTTGTGGCAGAAGACATTTTAGAACTTTTTTTTTTTTATCTTCCATTTAAAAAAAAAATAACCCTTTTCATTTAAAATTTTTGAAATATATTATGCCAAATTTAAGATTTTTTTTGGGTTTACTCATGTCCATAACCCAGTGGCTGGTGTAGCTGTTTTTTTGCCCCCTTTCGTTCAAGTGAAAAATTGCATTTGGTGAAGTGTGGAAGGGTAGAGAGAGAGGGAGAGAGAGAGAGGACATTTTAAAGAAATTTGAAGGCCTTCTGCACCTATAGGACAATGTAGGGAGCAGAATGAAGTTTAATTTGATGTCCTTGGACACCATTCAAAAGCTTTTCTTGACAGTTAAGAAGGCTTGCATGCAGGCAGGCAGGCAGGCAGGCAGGCAGGCAGGCACTTAGGCAGAGAGATAGTGAAAATAATATATAGGATCAAAGATTTCACCAAAGATTTCACAGGAAGACCAGTGTTAGAAGAAAGTAAAAAAAAGTATGCCAAAAAAGCTTATTGCTAAAAGAGCCACAGAGGTAGTACTAATTTGAAAATTATTCCAGCAAAGATTTCAAACTAATCTTAGTGGTGTGTGATAATAGTTGGACCTCCCATCACCATTGTCTGGCTTATTCCAAGTACAATTTTAAAGCTGGTGCCTTCCAACCATAGTTCAGGGGATATATTTGACTAGCATGCATGAAGACAGTTGATTTACCAAAAAAAAAAGGTCAACCAAGCAGACTACTAAAACAAACCTACATACCCAAGAAGAACTTTTCAAAAAATAAATCCTTGGAAAGTATATCTGGCTCATTCAAAGTACTATTTATAGCTGGTGCCTCCAACCCTAGTTCAGGGGATATGTTTGACTAGCATGCATGAAGACAATTGACTTATCAAAAAAAGGTCAACCAAGAAAACCACAAAAATAAATCTATATACCCAAGAAGAACATTTCAAACAGTAAATTCTTAGAAAGAATGTCTCAGAGCAAAGAAAATGTTACTGGGGAAAAAAACAAGGAAACATTTGCCTAAACTCACAGCAATTTAAATGGTTGCAGCTTCTGCACAGACCTGTAAGACATGCCCATCTACTAGATACATCCTTCCATAACACATTTTAATGTAAGACATGACTACCACTACCACATGTCTTCTAGTACATGCCCTCCTGCATAACATGCCATCCTATAAAACATATCATCATGTTGGACTTGCCTTCCAGTAAGACATATCTTACTTAAATTATGTGTTTTAAATATTACATGTCCACTCATACTATATATACTCCTGCAAGTAATGTCCAACTGTAAGACATGCCCTCATGTAACACATGGCTTCCCATAAGACATACCCTCCAGTAAAACTTGTCCTCATATAAGAGGTGTCCTCCTGTAAGACAAATAATCCTGTAAGATATATGCCTTCCTGTAAAACACATCCTCCAATAAGGCCTGTCTTCCAGTAAAACACATCATATTGTAAGATATGCCATCCTGAAGACATGCGCTCCACCAATACACGATCTCCCATAAGACATTTCCTCCTACAAAGTATGACCTCCCTTAAAACATATATTCTTATAGACATGTCATCCTGAAAGACATGTATTCTAGAAAATATGTACTCTCACAAAACATGTACTTAAGACAATTTTGTGACCACAGACCACCGAAGATGGGCCTAGCAAGCAATACAGGTGAAGGCCGCAATTGCATACTAGTATCTATAATATTTCATGTTGACATTGGCCCCATGCTTAGAGATAGTCATAAGTTATGTGAGCACAATATATTTAAGTATTTTAAGTTATTACTTACTATCAGCATCTTCTATCACCAAAAGAATGTTCTCAACAAAAACTGTACCAATACTGGAAGGTGGTGGCAAACCAGTGGCTTTCAGCGAAAGCATCAAGGTCTCATTAAATTCCTGTGTTAAGTTATCCTGAAGGAAAGTGAAGCTTACAGATAATATTGTCGCACTATTCGGAGGAAATGTTAATTGATTGGGAGATGTCCATTTGAAATCAGAATTTTCTATGAAAAAAAAAAGGAGGTATCTAACAATAGAAATTGGACCAAACAATATGAAACATAATTAAACGCACTCCCTATTGCAAGATATTAAAATCAAAATATGTCTAACTTGATTAAATATTATGCTAAATATGTGCCAAATCACTATTTTTCTGTGCCAGAAGAAAATATGAAATTTCCCTATTTCTAAAAAATAATGTGCTTTGAAGAGAGTCATTGAAACATTCCCAGGGGAAGCATTGGGTAAAAAAAAATATATATATATCTCACACACACACACACACACACACACACACACACACACACACACACACACACACACACACACACACACACACACACACACATATATATATTTTTTTGGCATCTTGACATGCCTGGTTTGACCACATATATATAATATATATATATATATATTTTTTTTAATTTTTTTATTTTTTTTTTAATTTTAAATTTAAAAATTTTTTTATAGTGTCAATGTGTAAGCAGACTCATCTGAAAGAATAGAGAATTTCTTACCTCCCAAATCATTCATCACTACTATCTTTTAAATCAGGTGTAATGACATCTATCTATAATATGAAGTGTGAATAATCTGTCTGTCTGTCTGTCTGTCTGTCTGTCGGTCGGTCGGTCGGTCGGTCGGTCGGTCGGTCGGTCGGTCGGTCGGTCGGTCGGTCGGTCGGTCGGTCGGTCGGTCGGTCGGTCGGTCGGTCGGTCGGTCGGACGATCGGTCGGTCGGTCGGTCGGTCTGTCTGTCTGTCTGTCTGTCTGTCTGTCTGTCTGTCTGTCTGTCTGTCTGTCTGTCTGTGTTTCTTTGATTTAATCTTGAACGGTTGAAGATAGATTCACTAACTCATATACATATATATTTAGATTTAGATTTAGTATTACTAGGGGAACATCATGAGCATATCTATATGGCCACATCTTTTACTGTACAAATAATGTAAAAAATGGTACATTTGCTAAAAATAAGGAATGAAGCTTTCAGGCTAAAATTATGGCATATATACACTACTTTACTCTGCGATTAAAATAGGGTGGGTCCAATCTGGCCACGCCTCTTCCTCTTTATTTGTAAGGTTAAAGGTGTCAAAAATGTTAATTCTATAAACACTATGACTTAATTACATGTTCACTTTTGTTTTAAAAATGTATAATATATGTCTTCAAAGAAGACACTTTTTGACTACATATAATTCACCAAGGTGGGTTTTTCATTAGTATGTATAAAGCATGGAGGTTTTTTTTTTTTTTTTTTTTTTTTTTTTTTTTTTTTTTTTTTTTTTTTTTTTTTTTTTTTTTTTTGTTGAAATTTTGCTCATATGGGTCCTTGCTTCCTGGGGAAGGTTCGTGTCTGCAATTTGTTTGAATTTTTTTTTCTCTTGGAGTCGTTTTTTTTTGTTGGTTATTGCAGTAGTAAAAGGTTCTTAATTGGTAAAAATGCAGTTCTTTGAATCTAACCACAGCTGGGTGAGTCTCATGTAAACAGATCCTTTATTAAACCTGTTGGGCTAGCAAGAGTAAGCTCACTATGTTTACCAGAGATGCACTCTGCTTGAGGGATGAAAAATTCACCAAAGCTAAAGAAGATTTAGGTGATTGGCACAGAGAACGTTGTATGGTGTTATTATAAATATTATAGTAATTATTTCCCACGGGTATTAGTGTGACTGCTCCTGTTAAAACAAAAGAATGTTTCAGCAAGAGTTAATGCACAAGAACAACCTCAGAAATAAATGTGGAAGAAAAAAAAAATGCACTAGGCAAAGCACAGTTTGCGAAACACAGAAAAAGGAAAACATTCATCATTTTATCTAAAGTTCACAATTGCCAGAAAGGACTAGAAATAGTTGTTGAAGTTAAAAGTTAAGTGTAACATCATCCTATCATGAAATCATCTTCAGTGGAAGCAGTGTAAAGATTAATTGAAGACTTTGGTTGTTTTGATACTACAAATAATTTTATTCACTTTCAGTTGCAAGTAAGAAACTGATACCTCAATAAATGTAACTCATAAGGGCTTTCAGTTTATGAAACTATACTCAGTTATGTATAAGTGATATACAAGTATTTTGTACAGTATTGTTGATTATTATATCAGTAGAAATCACTTAGTTGGTGTATTTTAGACATTACTATTATACTTTGAACAGAACAATAATATTATCTTTACTTACTATAAGACATAGTAAAGATACATATGGTGTCAGCTATGTAAGTAAAAGGTCTGGCAATAATAGCGGGTATTCACATGTTGCAGTTGTATATTTGTTATCCATGAAGCTTATGAACACATTGTTGTGACTTACTTGCAGTGATAAAATTTATTTCAACTTCAAAGGTCAAGAGTTTATCATAGCCCCCACTGAAGAATCCAACTTCCACAGTATAATCTTCACTTCTTTCTTTCCCAGTGAATGTGGTTTGGTTAAATCCAAATACTATAGAGAGTAAAAAAAAACAAGTCAAACCGAATACATCGCCACACCCACATGTAGTTAATGCTCACCCGGATGCTTGGACTCCATATGCCAAATTTCAGCCTAATTGGTCCATAAATGAGTTTTTGATAGGCATAATGATGTTCTATGGGTGTGGCAATGACCAGACAACACCCATTGACACACATGATTAATAAGGCTCACCCTGTTGCTTGGAAACCTCATTTCAAATTTCAGTGGTTGGTTGTTGGATTAGGTTTTAATAACCAAAACTACTTCCAGTGGGTGTGGGTGTGGCTATGGCCAACTCACACACACATGCAGTCAATAATTCTTTCCCGGGTAGTTGGAGACCCCACACCAACTTTTTGCCTGATTGGTCTCTGATTAACTTTTTCAACCAAAATTATTTACTGTGGGTGTGGCTATGGCTAAATCGCACCTATTACCATACCCACATGTGTTTAATAATGCTCACCCGGATTTTTATAGAGCACATTCCAAATTTCAGCTTTTTTGGTCCCATTGTTTGACCGTGATGCCTAGACACATACATGCAAACATGTATACTTACTTATGAACCAAAATGTATATTTAGATAGGTTCGTGGATCTAACTCCTTAGGTCCAAACTTTATTCAGAAGTTCTTTTTTTTTTGGCACTTTTTCTCTTCACACACCAATGGGAAGTGGTTTAGCCAGGAGGGATCCTGCCCATGTTACTCCCTAAGTCAATTTGTATATGCGTACCTGTTTTCAGTCTGTTGCTCCAAGAGTTTGTATGGTCAAAGTACCATTTTTGGGGGGGGGGTCTGACATGGACACAGAAATAGTGTGGTCATATACATGTATTTAAAACATTCCTAGATTATGGTGATGCAAAATATATATGAACTCATGGTCTAAACCCCAAGGTTCAAGCGCTTTTGCTGATATAATATTTTTTGCATTATTAGCCTTAGTGTGGCCAGGTGGGACCCAGCCCATGTCACTCCTAGAGTGAAGTTGTATATGTATACCAAGTTTTAGATCTCCAGCTCCAAGGATTTTTCCAGCAAAATTACCGGGATTGGCTGTTTATCATTACCATGGCAACCACTTAGACCATGTTTTAAGTTAAATCAAAACCTATCATCATGCCAAGTTTCAGAGAAATCCACCCATAGGTTTGGCAAGAATGATGGTACAAACATACAGGCAGACACTGATAAAAAGATCCTCTCGATTCAATTGTTTATACCATAAACTATCAAAGAATAATTAAATTATTAGAATTGGATTGTTATTTCCATAGATATGATTTCATTGAATTTTACCTATATCACTGTGAGCCATTAAAAAAAAATATCATAATTAGGAGGTCTTAAATGATCCCCAAAGGTGTGTCCTATATTAGGATATGACTAGCACCTACTCAAGGACATCTGTGCCTAATTTTTCATGATTTTTTTGCCAAAAGTGCACACTAAAACTCTTTAAACAGCAGACTAATATGTCCATGGAGACATAATAGATGGTGTTTCAAGAAACAAACTCAATTTATTGAATACTTGCTTACCTATGGGGCATTGGTGGCACCCTTCTATTCCAGATATGACAAAAGCTATTCCATTTCGATTATCACAGCAATCCTCCAGAGTTGTAAATTGAAACATGCCTATACATCTTGTTGAATTTATACAAAACACTCCTTCTTGAGTCTTCACAACTACAGATACAATACAGGTAGATATAGAATGATTACATTAAATCAATGGCAATGATCCACCTTAACAAATTGTATTAATATATACTTTCTTCATATGCATATCAATATAATCATGGAATGTATATACATATATACTAGCAGCATATATTAGGTGCTATCCAAGCCATTGTTACCACAAAACTTAATGGGATCCGTTCAAAGCACTATTTCTAGACCTTGTATTTGATTATCATAAAAGAAGCTCATAAATATGCATGTAACCAGAATTCCCAGTTGATTTATCAAAAGCTTTATATTGTTTTGGAGGTATGATATAATGCTGGAAGTAGAATGCCAACAATCAAATTCCTAAGTCTTGAACTCTCTGGGATCATTATTTTGTGGAATTAATTTGCATAGTACTGCTGAACAAATACAAATTTAGCATAAAAAAAGGGGAAAATTGGGAAAAATAAGAAATGAAGGAAGGAAAATAGGGGAGTAAAATGAAGGATTAAAGTGGGAAAAATTGAAGGAAGAGAAGAAAATAAAGAAGAAAATAACAACAATTAAGAACAATTACCCAGTCCTGGATTTGAACCCAGGATTTTCCTCATAGTAGACCTGTGTCATAACCATTGAAATAAGCCTTTGTAGGCTTTTTAAAAAGTTTTATTATTTCCCTGAAAAACTCTAACTAATGACCAAATTTTAGGCTATATTTAATATAAAAAAAATTGAATCCCATTTTTTTCATTAGGGTAGTGGCATTCCAAAATTTTTGGGCTTAAAATAACCCAGATGTGCCAGGTAAAAACCACGAAAGTTTAATTTATTTGGTCCAAGGTTTTGACAAGTAAGCCAGGACAAACACACATACATCCAAACATATCAGTTAATGTCAACTGAAAAGCAATATCAATAGGATCTGAAGATATGAATCATTTTTGCACTCTTCTAGGGACAGATCTCTTCACTTATTCCTTCCAACTCCCCAACTAGTCTTCAGCGGAATTGGGTCTCCTGACCCCAGGAATTGTTGAAGTTTGTTGGAATAGCGTATCACTGCCATTGAGTTCTGGCTGTAGCTGTCCCCCTTGTGATGTCAATGAATAGTAACATCCCCCAAAGGAAGTAAAATTTTTAAGTTACTTAATGGATATTGGACTAAATTTTTCCAAAATCTTTAATACCAGATTATTCATCAAGGACAACAAAATAAGACAATAAAAAAAAATAATTTTTTTTCCAATTCATTTATCCTTTAAAAACATTTCAATCATACTTGAAGGTCATAATCAGTAAAGAAAAAATGAAAAGAAACAAATTAGAGTCAATATTTTATGTTATAAAATTGTATTAAAGGCAGTGAGTTTCCAGGTGGTTAATTCCACAAATATGCATTAGTCAAGTTACATCATAACTATTTGATGCAAAAACAAGTAGCTATGTCTTGAAACTATTTATGCAACAGTGTTACTTGCAACCATTAGTCAAGAATAGGAATTTGAATAAGGAACCAGATAGCTACTGCTAGCTGACTAAGTTATCAATTAGAACATACCATATAAGGAAAGAACACCAATAACCAGTGCAAAGAAAGCCATGTCCAAGTATATTCGTTGTAGTTAGGAGCGTGGATAGAGCTGGCTGTCTTGCTGCAGAAATCAACTTCTATATGAGATGATCTCAATGTTATGACTGTGTGTGGTGTACTTGTTTGTATAGAAGTGTTATTTGCCCAAAGAATGTCTATATTTTAGTGCAGGATTTTGCATGCTACTCTAAAACTCCCAGTCTGGTCTAGTCTGGTCTTGATAAGAAATGTGTGGTATATTTGTATGGAGTGTTAATGGCCCAACCATGTTAGATAGTTCAGGGTTTTGCTTGCTTATCTCTCCCTTTACATGTCAATCTGTTTGTGACAAGACATGTGTGGCTGCTTGAACCACACATGAATGCTCCTTGCTATGTAATTAATGCATGCCACAGCTATGTAAACACTTTTGGCATTTTACACTGAGTGTTAAGCAGAACACTTATGTGGTCCACATCGGCAGCACTAGGCTGACAACTGGACTGCAAATAATATTTATTCCTTCCCATATAACTTGCATAGGATGCTAGCTTAATTCTGTTATCACAATCACAGTGAAGTTTGCTCTGGCATTGCCTATCATTTAACTTCAGTACCTACTTCTGTAAGGCAGAGAAAGAGGTAAGCTTGCAGTTTAGAACTGACTATATTGAGATAAGTGTACCAAAATTATTAAATTAAAAGGAAATTAAAAGAAGAAAAAGTGTGTGTGTGTGTGTGTGTGTGTGTGTGTGTGTGTGTGTGTGTGTGTGTGTGTGTGTGTGTGTGTGTGTGTGTGTGTGTGTGTGTGTGTGTGTGTGTGTGTGTGTGTGTGTGTGTGTGTGTGTGTGTGTGTGTGTGTGTGTGTGTGTGTGTGTGTGTGTGTGTGTGTGTGTGTGTGTGTGTGCTCGTGCGCCTGCGTGTGTGTGTGTGTGTGTGGTGTCTTTCTGTCCCCAGAGTGCTAAACTGCAAGTTTGGTGTGTGTCTCTGTGAGTGGTGTGTGTCTCTCTGTGCATGTGTGGTGTCTGTCCATCCTCTCTCTCTGTGTCTGTGGTGTCTGTCCATCTGTGTGTGGTCTGCCCCTCTCTGTGACAGACACCACACACACACATAGGGACGACATCACACACACACTCATATTGTTTATTCTTCTTTTTATTCTTAATTAATTTCATAATTTCATTACACTTATCTCAATGTAGTCGAGGGTAAAAGAATAATGCCTCACAATTATATTGAGATAAGTGTACCAAAATGATGAAATTAAATGGAAATTAAATGGAAATTAAAAGAAGTAGAAGAAAAAGAAGTGTGTATGTGGTGTCTGTCCCTCTCTCTGTGAGTGTCCAGCAAAATTTAGGGTAAAAGAATAATGCCTCCTGACTATATTGAGATAATTGTACTAAAATTATAAAATTAAATGGAGATTAAAAGAAGAAAAAAATGTATGTGTGGTGTAAATTCTTTTCTGTGGTGATCATGATTGAGATTTTGTATACATCTCATTGTTTGATAAACCACATGAGGATTCTAGCTAGAAATTTTAGGGACATTTGAATAACTATCATAGAGGTATATGACATGGACCTCAAAATCGAACATTTTAAAAATGAATAGAAGTAAAATACTTATAACAAACTTGTTCAGTTTGCTTAATGTAACATGTAGGGATTATAGATACCAATCTCATTTATTAAACAAAGGCAATCGCTCCAGTTCGAAAGGTGCCACGTCCACACATACAAATAAATAATGAATTGTAGTAATGTATGTTACCAAACAGCCTCAGTATTGGCAGATCACCATACTCATTGATGAGAACACACCCATTGGCACCTGATTAGATGTCTACCTTCTCAGGGATGTGGAATGCTTTGCCTTCATCAATCCCTGAATGTTTCATGAAGATCCCTCCAGCGGTTTGAAAGGAGTTAGTTTCACTCATACATACAGATAAGCAAAGTGTGAATTATGATAAGATTAAGAGAATAGTAAATATATGTATATATATATATACTAGCATTTACTATTAGCTACATAATTGTGAGATGAATTAGAATCTAAATCACAGAACATACACAATCACAAATGTTAGTCCATCCCTAATACATACATTAAAAGAAAGAAAAAAGTTAATAAAATTTCCAGGTCAATATCCAGATCCGATGTTGCATAGGTCTTCTCTGAACAAGCCAAATGCGAAATTAATTTCAGAATAAGCCTTTTTTATTAGGTAGTCCTTATAATTTCCTGCAATAACAGCATCATTAATGGAATACACTTGATCATTTGGACCCGCCTGACAGTTTCCTACATAGAGGCAAGCGTTTGCATCATCCCATGTAGCATTACGAAATTCAACGATACAGTTACGGTGAGTCCCTCCTACAGTGATGTTGACAATATACAGGTCTGCACCATCAGGTGTTGTTTCATTGTAAGGGCTGATATCAACAGGCATGTTCCAAAATTGTCCTAAATACATAAATAATACACATAGCAACAAAATCATGAAAATAACAAAAATGAAAAAAAAAAAAATGTGTGAAGCTAAACGAAAATCCATGTTTATGCATAAATACTTAATTGATGCTTTCTGAAAAGGACCTGGAAATACAATTTTTTTAAACAAAAATAGACTCATTTAGGTGTATAATCTTTTATAGCTTAATGCACACTGAAACTAAATTGTTTCGAAATTTACATTACCAATATAGTGATGAATTAATCTCTATGCCCTTTAACTTGTACTGAATCAGAAACTAACTCTTTTAATTTCTAGTATGCATTGAAGTGACAGAAATTTATACACAATGACATCAATTTAGTGAGAGAATATAGTAGTGATAACTGAGATTGGCAAGTGAAGTATAAAATTTAACAGCTAATATTATGGGGGAAACAAATTTAACTCTAAATTCATTAATACAAACTATTTCTTAGTGTATCACTCTCTGGCCAGCACATTACAAGTCGAATGAAACTATGGACATTTTCCAGTTACAACAATAAAAAAGTACCATAAATCAATATAGTCAGGCAACTGAAACAATGATTAACCACTTAAGAAATATATTAAAGATATGAAGATATCTGTTAACTTTTAAAAAAAAAGTATACGATAAGAATAACAGTAATTACCTATAAGACCATGAGCCTGTTGATTACCATCGTTAAGACCTCTCATTACCACAAATTTAATTACATCTCTAGTAATGGTTGTTTGTGTTAGTCTAAGAGTACGTTGTTCACATATCGCCCACATGACAAGGGTGATTTCGGCACAGTTTGGGACAGAAATGCGGACACGGTTCCTGTACCTCCTAACATTCACTCCTTCTGATGAGTATCTCCCCATGATGGGAAGGGGTGCACCATTCACAGTAGCAGCACATTCATTCACATCCACACCAATGTTCACACAATGGCCAGCATTGTCCACAGCTCTCACTCCAATACTGTCCATTACAGTAACTGTTCCATTGTGAGACGTATAGTGGCCATTGACAGATACACACTCATCTGTGACCAAGTTGAACCACTCTCCTGAGTCACCTTGAACTTGATAGCACAGAGATAGCTTAGTCATATTAATGGCACTTAGTTGGTCCTCTGAGACGAGAATAGGAACAGTGAAGAGAGAATCTTCAATGACAGTGTCATTCACTTGAACTAAGGAATCTGGTGGGAATGAAAATTAATATTATAAAATTTATTTCATAAAATACTTTGTACTGCAATTCACAGAGCTTAACATACTTAAAAGGTAACTGAACTGGAAAACATTTTTTTATTGTCTTATTTTGTTGTCCTTGATGCATAACCTGGTCTAAAAAAATTTGGAAATTTTTAGTCCAATATTCATAAAGAAAACTCAGTTTAAAATTTTTACTTCCTGTGGGGGTGTAACTAGTCATGATGTCACATGGGGGACTGTTACAGCCATAACTCAATGGCGGTGATATATGCTATTTCAACTAACTTCAACAATTCCTGGGGTCAGGAGGACTGATTCCACCGGTAAGTCCAGGGTTGGTAGCAGCACATTGACATCTAGCGAAATTACAACTGAAAGAGTTGCAGGAGTTGGAAATCTGAAGGAATAAGTGAAGAGATCTGTCCCTTGGGAGAGTGTAAAATTATTCATACCTTCATATCCTATTGATACTGCTCCTCAGTTGCATCTATCTCTGATTCAGGTACAGAAAATGAGGATCAAAGACTTTCCTATTTGTCATGATAAAATATAGCTATTTGCAAAATTTTTTTTAAGCTTTGGCTACTTTTGGTGTGGAGATAGATATTTAATAGCTAGCTATATAGCTAGAGAAAATGAGTATCTTGTTATGGTAATACTTGCTAGCTAGCTTGCCATTTTTGGTGTGGAGCAAGGTGTTTCATAGCTAGCTAGCTATCTAGAAAACTGTGTAATTGTTCTTTTACACATGGTTATAACATTTATACATTTATAGTTAGTAACTACCCTGGGCTACTAGCTATAAATGTTATCAATAGGATTTGAAGGTATGAATAATTATTGCACTCTCTCCAAGGACAAGTGGAATTGGGCCTCCTGACCCCAGGAATTGTTGAAGTTAGTTGAAATAGCGTATCACTGCCATTGAGTTATGGCTCTAGCAGTCCCCCATGTGATGTCAACACTAGTTACACCCCCACAGGAAGTAAATTTTAAGCTAAGTTTTCTTCATGAATATTGGACTAAAATTTTCCTAATTTTTTTTAGACCATGTTATTCATCAAGGACAACAAAACTAAACAATAAAAACAATTTTTTTTCCAGTTCAGTTACCCTTTAAATAATAATTTCTTTATTTCGCATAAACATTAGGAAAGTTTCTTCTGTATTATTTATAAGGGAATATTTTACCTATCAGACCAACCACAAACTTAACCCAAAACAAACATCATTCAAGAGACAATAGAATCTATGAAAGCTATCTTATGCTTTTCTAGTTTAGTTATAGTATTAAAGCACAGCTTATTGCAAGAGCTTTCCGATGATAATTATATTTCGACCACCTTTTATGAAGCACCTATTAAAAGTCACACACCATGCCAGCACAGGAAAAAAAACTGCCCCATAAAATTGACAAGGATTAAGCACTTTTAATCAAGCTAGAATACAAGAGTAATTTATGAGTGGCTGTGTTGGTAAGAATAAAATAAAAAAAACCAAAAAAAAAACCAAAAACAAAAAAAACAACAAACAAAAAAAAAACAACAAAAAAAATAACAAAAAAAACAACAAAAAAAAAACAAAAAAACAACAAAATAAACAACAAAAAAAGAACAAAAAAACAAAAAAATTATATATACATACATATATATATTTGTATGTATTTTTAAAAGAAGTAAACTCCCAAACAATCAATTCACCCCTACTGATTTATAAGGTATTGGTGCAAAGAAAATATTAGAAAGATAAGTAAATTGTGAAATATAGTAACACATTTTTTATATTTACAACAGTCAAGCCTGAAGAAACAAACTTCCTTAGCTATTTCACGAAAGTACTAAAGTGTAAGTCATCTCCTAGCTGCTTCGACAGAGAGAGAGAGTATGTGTCTGTGGGTGGGTGGGTGCATGCATTCGTTAATATATTCCTGACAACAACAAAATCAAAACCATAAGAATACCACTGAATGCTTATTGTCTCAATTAAAATTATCTTTAGCAAAATTCTAAAGGACTAACCATTAACCTTGTCACCACATTTATCCTCAAGCCAAATTTCATCTACATGTGACCTCCTGAAGTACCCTTTTAAATTTCATGCCCCTATATACTGGAGAGGGTGCAGTGAGTTATCCACGACCAAAAAATTTGTCATAATTGCACTGAATGCAAATCATCTCCATTGAAACCTTTAGCAGAATTCTAAGAATATTGTCATTAACCTTGTCACTACACACCTATCCTCACACCAAATTTTATCAACCTGTGACATAAGAAAGCACTCTTTTTATTTGCCTTGCTATTAATTTTTCAGAAATAATTTTCTAAACAAGAAAGTCACAGCTGTCATGCCACAGTGGAGTGTGTTGTGCGGGGAGTGGAGCTGGGGTATATCTGTGTTTAGGAGCAGACCACCCTAGCTGCTATCCAAAAGTTGAGGTGGAGACAACTCAACCTGGATTTTTTCTTTCTATATGTATCTATATGAAGTTCAAATAGTGTCTGTCTGTCTGTCTCTCTGTCTGTCTGTCTGTCTGTCTGTCTGTCTGTCTGTCTGTCTGTCTGTCTGTCTGTCTGTCTGTCTGTCTGTCTGTCTGTCTGTCTGTCTGTCTGTCTGTCTGTCTGTCTGTCTGTCTGTCTGTCTGTCTGTCTGTCTGTCTGTCTGTCTGTCTGTCTGTCTGTCTGCCTGTCTGTCAGTTGATGGGTTGGTCGGTGGGTTGGTCAGTGGGTTGGTCGGTGGGTCGGTCGGTGGGTCAGTTGAAACCACACATGGGTGTGGTTTATCCATGACCACACCCATAGGAAGTTGTTTTGGCTGCCAAAAGCTAATTAAAGGACTAAACATGCTGAAATTTGGCATATGGATTCCATGGAACTGATGAGAGTTACAAACAAATATAGCTGTGGCAAAAGGTGTTGTTTCATTACCACACCCACAGGAAAATCTTTTGATTCTCGGAACTAACTGGACAAAAATTTGGTATTTGCTCTCCATGTGATGTGGAGAGTATGAAAGGGTGTGGCTTGGCTATTAACCACACCCACTAGCTTTTTACTAATGAAGCCAATCAGGCTTAAATTAGGCCTGTTGTCTGCATGCGACCAGGAAAAGTGTTATAACCTTCCCATGGGTGTGATATAGCCACAGTCACACCCACACAAGTTGTTTTCACTGACAAGAACCAATCATGCTGTAACATGGTATGTGGTCTCCATGTGACCACAAATGTATTAATAATTTCCTGTGAGTGTGATTAGCCACACCCAATAGAGACAGCCAGATTGGTCAAGTGGAGCAATCAAATGGAACAATATTTAATTGAAGGTTCTAAGTGCATACAAAGTCACACCATGAGAGAGTAATACACTTCTGGTATTGTGGAAACCACATGCTCTTGCTGTGTGAACCAATCAGGCTGAAATTTGGTATGTGGTCTTCATGTGAACATGAATGTTATTACCTTTCCATAGCCACATGGGTGTGGTTTGGCCAACAACTGTTTGTATAATAGTATGAATGCCAGCACTCACATAATTCATTCAAGTTGCTGACAGCAAATCTTGTTTAGTTCATATACTACTTCCCTACCTCACTGCACCAATACCATGCTGCAAAGCTGCAACTGGTATACATAAAAGGAGATGTCTCATGTCACTCTGTATGTTTGCACTGTACCATCATTCTGGTCAAATGTGAATTGATTTTTTTGGAAAATTGGCATCATTCAACTTAAAACAAGGGCTAAAAATCTGGAAAAAGGTTACTGTGGTGATAAAAAAAGCCAAAAATGGTACTTTGGCCAGACAAACATTTGGAGCTATAGACCCAAACTTGTTATGCTGACTCTGGGAGTAACATGGGCTGAGTCCAACCAAGCTACACCTGGGATCAAAATGCCAAAATAGTACTTCAGAAATAACACATGAAACAAGGGAGTTAGACCTACAAACCCTATATATTGGAATCAGAGTCATCTGGGGGAATGTTTTCAGTACATGTACATTGACACACCCTTTTCTGTGGTTATGTCAGGCCAAAAAAGGGCCAAAACAGTTATTTTGGCCAGACACACCCTTAGAGTGACACATGGGCAGGGCTCCACTTGGCCACACCTCTTCCCATAGGTGTGCAAAGCTAAAAGTGCAAAAATTAGCTATTAGGCTGATATTTGGCATATGGGCTCCAATAATTGGGTGTGCATTATTAACCACAAGTTGGTGTGACAATGGGTGTGATTTTGTCATAACCACACCCACAGGAAGTTAGTTTGGCTACCAAAAGCATTTGAATGAACCGACCATGTTGAAATTAGGAATGCGGTCTCCAAGTTACTGGCTGAGCATTATTGAATACATATGGGTATGTTAATGGGTGTGGTTTGGTCCTAACCACACCGCAGGAAGTAATTCTTGTTGCTAAAAGCTAATAATATTTCATGTTGACATTGGCCGGGCAACGCCGGGTTTATGCTGCTAGTATACAATATTTGACATTACCAATGCTTGTTCTAAAACCATAACCAACCAATGTAAAAAAATTACAATTTCAATACTGTGCAATAATAAAAATTAAAAACTCATTGAAACATAACAATAAAATGAAGTACATGCTTAAGATAGTCATAAGTTATATGAACACTATGTATTTAGGTATTTCTAAGTTATTACTTACCATTAGCATCTTCTATCATCAAAAGAATGTTCTCAAAAATATCTGCACCGATACTTGATGGTGGTGGTAAACTGGTGGCTACTAGTGAGAGCATCAAGGTCTCATTCAACTCCTGTGTCAAGTTATCCTGAAGGAAAATGAAGCTCACAGAAAATATCGTTGCCCTATTCGGAGGAAATTTTAATTGAGTGGGAGATGTCAAGTTGAAATCAGAATTTTCTATAAAAAAAGAAGGTATATAAAAATAGGAATTGGGCAAAATAATATGAAACATGATTAAACGCAATTCATGTGGACAGATATTAAAAATAAAATATGCCTAACTATATAAAATAATATGCTAAAAAAATACTAAATCACTATGAAATATGCAAAATATGGCAAATCTCTCTAATTTAATATTATTATTGTATTTTGTTAGTTTATTTTTCTGTGCAAGAAGAAAATATGAAATTGCTATATTTCTTAAGAATAATGTGCTACGGAGAGAGTCATTGAAACATCTGTCACCGATACTTGTATATATATATTGTTTTTTTGTTTTTTTTTGTTTGTAGTGTGAATGTGTAAGTCAACTCATCTGAAAGAAAGGAGAAACTCTTTCCTCTCAAATTATTCATCACTTCTATCTTTATAATCAGGAGCAATGACCGACGTATACTATAAAGTAAAAAAAGACTGCTGGTCGGTCTGTCTGTCCATCTCACCTCAGTTCACTTGAAGTTAGACCCACAAATCAATATATATTTAGAATCAGTTTTGCCAAGGGAACATCTCTTGCTTATCTATATGGCCACACCTCTTTCTTTATATAAAAAAATCAAAAATAGTACTTTTGCCTTTAAAAAAAGGATGGAGCTACAGGTCTAAAACTTTGGCATGCAGACACAACTTGACACTGGAAATTACATGGAGTTGGACCATCTGGCCACACCTCTTCCTCTTTGTGTGTATGGCTAAAAATGTCAAAAAGGGTACTTCTAAAAAGCACTTTAACCAAATTACAGGTTCATTTTAATTTTAAAAGTTTAATAAAGAGCTATGTTTTCAAAGCAGACATTTTGGTGACTACAGACCACCAAAGGTGGGCATAAAACTCACCTAGGGCCAGTTTTTCACTAAATATATATTAAGCACATACCTATTTAGAATTTTAGCAAGTTGGGAACCATTTACTGATCACTGCCCTAAATATGTTATACATATAAAATCTTGTGTTACGTTTTTTTACATCGTTCTTTCCACTTGCCAGCCAAATGGATGAACTGATAATAAAACTTTGCGTATATGGTCTTTGTGTGCTGGGGAAGGTTTATATCTGCTATTTGCATGGGAATTTTTAAAATTTCCTCGGATTTTTTTTTTTTTTTTTTTTTTTTTTTTTTTTTTTTTTTTTTTTTTTTGGTGATTGAGGAAAAAAAGAAAAGAAGCTTTCTTATTCCTAAAAGTGCAATTTCTTTGAGACTAACCAAAGCTGGGTGAGTCTCATGTAACCAGACCCATTATTGAAACTGATTGACTGGCTAGCTTCACTATGTTTACAAGAGATGCACTGTGTTCAAGGATGAAAAGTTCACAATGCCTTAAAGAAGATTCAGGTGATTGGCACAAGGAATGTTGTGTGGAGTCATTATAAATACTATAGCAATTATTTGCCACAGGTATCAGTACAGACTGCTCCTGTTATTAAACAAAACAACATTTTATGGAAGAGTGAATGCACAAGAACAACCTCAGAAATTAATGTGGAAGAAAGATAGGATATTAGACCAAGCATGGATTGGGAAACAAAGAGAACTGAAAACATTCATTATCTTATCTTGAATTCATAATTGCCAGGTGAGACTAGATTTAGTTGTTAAAGATGAAAGTTAAGTGTAACATCATACCTAGTCATGAAATCATCTTCAGTGGAAGCAGCATAGACATTAATTGAAGACTTTGGTAGTTTTGATACTACTAATAATTCTATTCACATCCAGTTGCAAGTAAGCAACCTGTATCTAGATAAATATGACTAGTGAGGGCTTCAGCTCATGAAACAATACTCAGTAAATTATGAGTGATAAACAAATATTTTTGCATGGTATCATTGATTGTTATACCAATAGAAACCACTTAGTTGGTGTATTTGGGTCATTAATATAATGCTTTGAATACAACAATAATATTATGTTTACTTACTATACAGACATAGTAAAGATACATATGGAGTCAGCAATGTAAGAAAAAGGTCTTGCAAAAACAGTTGGTATACACATGTTGCAGTTATATATTTATTATCCATGAAGTCTATAAGCACATTGTGGTTACTTACTTGCAGTGATAAAGTTTACTTGAACTTCAAATGTTAAGATTTTATCATAGCCTCCACTAAAGAATCCAACTTCTACAGTATAGTCTCCATTTCTTTCTTTCCCAGTGAATGTGGTTTGGTTAAATCCAAATACTATAGAGGGTTAAAAAAACAAAACAAGTAACAAAACATAACAAAATAAAACAAAACTAACATTATCATCAGTTCAACTAGCAGGGTAATTTGTAGCTCAAAAATTATCCCAAAACTTTATTACTATTATATATTGGTTATGTACTTTAACAAATTGAACTCTGTACGGTTATAGTGATCTTTGGTTTTGCTGCTGTGTTCTGTCAGGATAAATTGCTCCACCAATACAAGTGTCTGCAACTCCTGCCATGCCAACCTTATTGAGGGACCTCCCTTGCCCCACAACCTCGGCTAGCCAAAGACAGCAAGCAACTCTCCTCACTGCTTACCACTCCTGAAGAATGAATCAACAATTTAGCGACTGAACACTTATAAACTCAATATTAACTGACATACATGATAGATGCCAACAACCAGAACACTACTCTCAAAATTGTATGTTCTAAAAAATACACAGACACTAGTCTCAAAACTAATAGGTCTAGCGAGCACACAGCTCAAGTTCAGTTCACTGTCCATTTTTTATGTTCTTCCATTTTTTTGTTCTCCAATCTCTTTTTATCGATCAGCCCCCGCCCCTTTGATACTTACTTGTTCTGCCATTTCTTTGTTCTCCAATCTCTTTGGTAAGGTCTTCAGGTCAGTTAGGTAATCTGTTCCTAAAATGTTCGTACTCGTTATTGATATTATTGTTGACATGGGGTAAAAATGAAAAGGATTTAAACAAACTTTATTCAGAAATATTATCATGGCTTATGCAGATTTTCATTCTTGTTACGCCAAACTGCAGAAGCTGCTACACATGAATTTGATTCATTTTTAAAATCTGTATAACCTTTATTTACTCCAGCATATTATAATTATGTAAGGATTAGAATTAAGTAACAAGATAAGAAAGTAAAAGAAAGGCCTTACCAGAAATGCTTGTTAACTTCATGACACAGCATACAGGAGTAAAAGATTTTGACTGAGCTTATAAGGCTGTCAAGCAGTTAAATCTAACTCACTCTGCTTGGACACAACAAATCTTGCATAATTCACTTTCCTGAAACTTGGATGAAGCAATAATAATTTTTACAAGCATTTTCCTACATAATACACCAAATTTATTTGCTTCGGATCAGTGTGCAGAGTTTGTGTATAGTTGGTTAGCTCATAAAAATGATATCTTCCAGCTACACATTCTGTAACTACACAATTTACTCCAATACTGCATTTATTCCCATATTCCATTCCCTAACTCATGCACATTAATAAAAATATTCCAAGTTATTTTCATAAGAAGTGCAGTATTAATATTCTGGCACTTCGATATTTAAACTTTTATGATAGAGATAAAAAATAAAAAGCAACCAAAATACTCACATCTAGGTACAGGTCCTAATATATATTTCTAAAATTAAATGTTTAAATGCATTCAGATTAATATAATAAATTATTAACAATGTTCAAATAGATATATTTTCTAAACTTTAGCTATAGCAGCAAAAATCCCAATTATTGGTGTTTTTTCATCCAACCTCCGGTCTCTTGCAATAACAAAGTTACCCATCTTTGTTCTATATAATGTGTATGGATGATTGACCTTAATCTCATTAATTAAACATACATGATACAATTAATGAACAATACTGTGAAAGAAATATGTCTAATAGTGAAAACAGGTTCCACTAGGAGTGGCTAATAGTCACAGCAATGGATTGTAATAACATCCTTATGGTCGTGTGGAGTAAACATACCAAATTTCAGTGAACATGGTTATTTTTCCTTAGGGAATTGTTTGGCTATTAGTTCAAAAAACCACACCCACTGACAAAACTACACTCATGATTGCCACACAATCTGAATGAAACATTTGCATAGACAGACAGACAGACAGACAGACAGACAGACAGACAGACAGACAGACAGACAGACAGACAGACAGACAGACAGACAGACAGACAGACAGACAGACAGACAGACAGACAGACAGACAGACAGACAGACAGACAGACAGACAGACAGACAGACAGACAGACAGACAGACAGGCAGGCAGGCAGACAGACAGAGAGACAGACAGACAGACAAATCAAGGATTATAGTATGATATTCCAATATCTAAGATTCAGTTTTAGCATACAATCTGCACAAATGACAGAAATACAAAATTTGGCACAGACAACATTGAGTAGGTCTTGATTAAATCCAGAGAAAAGACATGCTTTTGGGATGGTATACATTGATTAATTATTTTTTTCCCCAAAATAATTTCAACTGATATGGCAAAACTCAATATAGTCATGAGCCAATTCTGATGCTTTGGGTAAGCATTTGATATTTTATGGTATAACCAATTTATTGGAGAAGTTCATATCATCATCCAAGGTTCAGTTCACAAGATAAAGATTGGGTATCAATCTGGAACTATAATATGTGTAGGAATGTATTAATGTAAAGCCTCACCTTTTTTTTTTAAACAAAGTTAATCGAATTTCAGGTGCATATAGGCAGCATGGATGGGATAACAGCATGGATGGGATCAGAAATAACCTGTTCACTATTCTGTCTTTACCAGACCGATAGTGGTGGGAAAATCAGTATCCACCTCAAAGCATGAATATGCTGTCTTTACTAGAGCAATGATGGTGGGAATAACAGCTGTCAGGTTCCAAGCAAAGATAAGGACAGAGGATCTGGATATGCGTAAAGATCACCCACAAATTACGTGAGGTCAAAGTGAACCAATGAAGCCTGAAAGCAGTAATTCTCCTTTTTTTCAGTTTAACAATATAATTTCAAGAGTTGAATGGAATAGCAACAAGAGAACAAAGATGCAGTATTTTGAACAGAATTTAATATTCTTTCTGTGGATAAAAGATGCACCTAATCTTAAAAGCTTGTATGGGTACATGCTTGCTCTGCACAACTGATGCTAAAAGTAATTAATTGCACGTATAACACAATTTTGAGAAAATGGAATCATTTGCTCAGGCTGAATGTGATTGTCTATGTAGAAAAAATGGTGAGAGGCTGCTAGAATATTGGAATAGTGTGCAAGTGTATTGCAGTTTGATGTGTTTGTCATAGCACTTCAATTCTAGGGGTCCATCATAATTGAGGAAATAAGTTTCTGTGACAAAACATTTGCCTCAATCCACACTTGAATCAATATCCAACTGAAAATACATGCATTCTCCTTTTTCTTACTTTTGCATGAGGCAAGAACAATATCACTACTCTCCCAAAGAAAGGCTTGGTATTACCATAATGTAACATTACTGGATGTATTCCCTCCCACTTACTCTACATATGTGCTTCACTGTATGAAGACATTGATTGACCAGTTGTTGTTTACATGCTAGTTTAGAATTAGGACTGTGGGAGAACATTGATATACACTCTTAAACTATAGGAGGTTTGTAACATACTTATGTTCACCAACCTGACATGTGTGTGGGAAAAACAAGGATACTCACAATAAGACAAGATTCAGAGGTAAATATCTATTATATCTGGCTGTTTGCCCCATGAAGGCCTGCCTACTCCAAACTTAGCTTCTGTTCAGGGTTAATAATATACACAAAATTAACCAGTTTTCAATATTATTAGTTTGTATATGCATAGGAATAATGATAATATGTCCATATTTTATGATTATCGTCAAGATAGCACACTCAATATAACATCATAAACTGAAATTAAACGAAAGATACACTTAACAAAAACATATGCAATAGTTAATCTATATACATAAAAGGAGATATCTGCCTGCCCGTCTGTTGGTCGGTCGGTCGGTCGGTCGGTCGGTCGGTCGGTCGGTCGGTCGGTCGGTCAGTCGGTCAGTCAGTTAGTCTGTTCGCCATTCTGTCTGTCTGTGTTTTCTGTCCGTCTGTTTTTCTGTCTGCCCGGAAATAATACTTAAACCTAGGGAGTTAAACCTACAAACCTTATTTGGAATCAATTTATTTGTGAAATCTTTTAATACATGTATATGGCCACACCCACTTCTGTGTTCATGTATGGACAATAAAGGTCAAAAATGTTACTTTGTCATAGCCACATCCACAGGAATTTTTTTTTTGGTAGCCTAAAGCTAATCATTGGACCAACCAGGCTTAAATTTAGAATGTGGTTCCTAGTAACCAGGTGAGCATTATTAACCACATGTGGGTGTGATAATTGGTGTGGTTTAGCTATTGACACAATCAATAGGAAGTCATAACGCCTGCCAAAAACTAATTTATGGGCCAATCTTGCTGAAAATTGCATATGGACTCCAAGTAACAAGGTGAACATTATTAACCATATGTGGGTGTGGAAATAGGGGTGATTTTTTATACTCACTCCCACAGGAAGTTATGATGGGTACTAAAGAATTCTAAAGGAGCAACAAGGGTGAAATTTGGCCCGTGGTCTCCAAGTTACCGGTCGAGCATTATTAACCAAATATGGGTGTGTCAATGTGTGTGGTTTGGTCTTAGCCACACCGCAGAAAGTTCTTTTGGTTGCCAAAAGTGAATTAAATGACCAACAGGCCTAATGTAAGTGGTTTCCATAATGTTTCATGTTGACATTGGCCGTGCAACGCTGGGTACATGCTGCTAGTATTATATATAATGTACTTAAAATAATTGTATTCACAGATCACTTAGTAAAAATGTACCAAAAATGCTTTCCCTGTGGGAAGATTCAGGAATACATTCATTTACAATGTTTACTGACATTGGTCAGTGTAATCTTTGTGTAAGGATAATATCATTACACTTGACCACAGTCTCTGTCACTATCGAGCTCAAGCAAGAGTTTACATGCATAAAGAACAGTATTTCCCTTCACTTGCTGCTCTAGCGGAATAAAAATAAGTGCCGCTTATGCTTCTTCAGACATTATCACTTTAAGATGTATTAAAACTGAGTAGAGGTTATTTCATATTGGAGTCTGGAATGTTGTTTGACAGTAAATCTAGTTTTATTCTAAACAGACCTCAGATTTTTCAAGAGAGGTATATATTCAGTAGTGCATGATTTATTATATATATTTTAATAAGTTGGCAGAAGGATAGTTTTATTCGCAAAATATAACCTTTTTTTTCCCTCTATGTTTTTATTTTTATTAAAATCAATAAGAATTGACTTTTATCTCATGAACTTGAGCTTGGATGAAGATAAAAAGATCTTATCGAGTCTATTGTTTATACCATAAATTATCAACTGAATTACAATATAATGGAATTAGCTTACTATTAGCACTGATATAATTTCATTCAATTTTATCTATATCACTGTCAGCAATGTTAAAATTATTATAACTAGGAGATGTTATCCAGTCCCCAAAGGTGTGTGCTAAATATTTGTGATTTTGACCACAAGTGCACACTAAAACTCTTTAGACAGCAGACTAATATATCCATGGAGACATAATAAATGGTGTTTAAAGAAACAAACTCAATTTATTGAATACTTGCTTACTGATGGGACATTGGAGGCATCCTTCTATTCCAGATATGACGAAAGCTATTCCATTTCGATTATCGCAGCAATTCTCCAGAGTTGTAAGTTGAAATATGCCTATACATCGTGTTGAATTTATACAAAACACTCCTCTGTCTTGAGTCTTCACAACTGCAGATACAATACAGGCACATGTAGAATAATTATATTAAATCGATGGCAATGCTCCACGTTAATGAATGGGATTAAAATATATACTTTTCATACATATCTATATATATTATAAAGTGCGAATAATATGTCTGTCTGTCTGTCTGTCTGTCTGTCTGTCTGTCTGTCTGTCTGTCTGTCTGTCTGTCTGTCTGTCTGTCTGTCTGTCTGTCTGTCTGTCTGTCTGTCTGTCTGTCTGTCTGTCTGTCTGTCTGTCTGTCTGTCTGTCTGTCTGTCTGTCTGTCTGTCTGTCTGTCTGTCTGTCTGTCTGTCTGTCTGTCTGTCTGTCTGTCTGTCTGTCTGTCTGTCTGTCTGTCTGTCTGTCTGTCTGTCTGTCTGTCTGTCTGTCTGTCTGTCTGTCTGTCTGTCTGTCTGTCTGTCTGTTAGTCTATGTACCCACGATTCATTTGAACAATGGAAGTTAGACCCATGAACTATATATATTTAGAATAAGTGTTACCAGGGGTACTTCATGAGCAGGTCTATAAGGCCACACCCCTTTCTATATTAAAAAAGACAAAAACGGTATTTTTGCCAGAAAATATGAATGGAGCTACAGATCAAAAACTTGGCATGCAGACACAGCTTTTCTCTGAGAATAAGATGGAGTGGTTCCCATCTTGCCACACCTTTTCCACTTTGTGTATAAGGCTAAAAAATACCAAAAGTAGTATTTAAACATTGTTTTGACCAAATCACATGTTCATTTTTGTTTTGAAAGTCTACAATATATTTCTTCAAAGCAGATACAGTTTCCTCTATAATTGGTGTGCATTTCAATTTTGTATTTAATTGCTTCAAACATTCCAATTTTGAGCCATCTCATCTTGATAAGGCTAAAATGTGCACAAGAGAAAACATGAGTTACAAACATTCAAAGACATCTTAAATAACAATCACATGTCAATATTTAAATGTTTGATTTAGTAGCCCTTTAGTGTTCTAGTTATGGTTTATACTGAAAATGATCCAAAAATATTTCAAATATTGAAAAAAGATTATCTGGGTTGGCAGCACTGATAGGGGCTGCCCAACTTGAGAACTTGACTGATGCTATACTCCCATCATTCACTAGCTTCTTCAGTTCCTTTTCTAAAAGAGGCTTTAATGAACTATTGATAGTAAACTTAGGCTTAATCTCAGGGTGAACATGCAGTTTCACCTTTGAATCATTCCATTTACCCAGTTTCTTAGCCAACATAGCTTCATGCTTATATGATAAGTCATTCAGCTTGATTGACTTCATCAACCACAAGAGTGTGAACTTCCCCAGGATTGACTTTGAACTTCCCCAGACTATCTCGTCCCATCACATTTGGACCTCCCCCTTTTACCACACATAACAACAACATTTCATTGGTCTAACCATACTTGATATCACCCTGAAAAGATCCAAGATGCCTATCTCTTTTACATTGTAGATCATTAGGTTCATAGCTGCCGTCTGAAGGGTCTTCCTTGATCTTTCTTTAATCCTTCGGAAGTACCTTGGTTTATCAATAAAAATGCAGCTCCAGTGTCATACTGCATTTCAACAGGTATGTCATCAATTAGAATTTGCACTTGAATGCGAAAGTGGACCTTGTCTTGTAATATGAATAAGGAGTAAGTGCAGTATTCATCTGCTTTCACTTTTTCTTCACCAGTGTCTACAAAAGTGTTCAAGATTGTTTTTGTAGACTTGAATATGTTGTACCTTGCTCCACCCTGCTTAGTTCTACACACAGAAATAACGTGCCCTCTCTTTTTAAAGTTTCTTCTTTAAACTTGCAGTGATCTGCCTTGTGATCTCCTCCA